>JAUCBJ010006144.1:0-36461 GCA_032718475.1 Nemertoderma westbladi | reverse complement strand
CCTTAAATTACTGAAATTATTACTAAAATAAAATGGTATCACATTAACGCACTTCATAGAAAAAATATTAACCGATCCTATTAGGGCTCGAACCCAGAACAAAAGCTTTCAAACTTTCGCTTCTCTACTGTACAGCATATAAACGCAAAAAAATGGACATACCAAATCAAGATCGTCCGAATTAAATTTGATTTACGGCTATTAAAAAGGGGGGGGGGGCATGTACTCCACATGGTATACTGGTGTACTTCACATGGGCCGGGGTGGGGGGGGGGATGTACTCCACATGGTATACTGGTGTACTTCACATGGGCCGGGGGGGGGATGTACTCCACATGGTATACTGGTATACTTCACTTGGGCCGGGGGGGGATTTACTCCACATGGTATTCTGGTGTACTTCACATGGGCCGGGGGGGGGGGATGTACTCCACATGGTATACTGGTATACTTCACTTGGTTCACTTGGGCCGGGGGGGGGGATGTACTCCACATGGTATACTGGTATACTTCACATGGGCCGGGGGGGGGGGGGGGGGGGGGGGTGGAAAGGCAATTTTTGGAATAAAATTATTGCACATGCGAATTATATTAAAAACGTTTTTAAACTTTTTTTTTTTTGGATTATTACGCAATCTTTATTTGAATAAACTCACTTGTTGCAACACACTGTTGGTTATAAAATTCATAGTTATTATAACAAAAGCAGTTTTCTACTGGAGGTACCTGGCTGGATAAATCACAATAGGAGTGGGCGGGGCAATCTCTAGTCGATGTGACGTCACAAGCACCTGATAGAAACAATAAATAAATACGAAATACAATAAATAAAATTTATATATATATAACAAAATTAATATCAATAATATCAATAAATCAGTCGTATAAAATGATACATTATGATCTGTACAGACTGTCATTATGCCATACTTTTAGTATTTTAATTCAATAAAGTTTTTTGATGAGAAATATCCTGTTAAAAGTATAGATACGATAAAATTGTTAAAATCATTCATAGTTCCACACGAAAGTAAAAACAATGAATATAAAAAAAGATACGTTTACCGGTAGATAAAAAGAAATTAAAAGTGCGGCGTGAAAAATATGGCACCAGAAACAAAGACATTGCGGAAAAATTAATTTTATTGCGATAAAATTAATTTTATTGCAATAATATTTTTTTTAGCAATCCATACTTTTTAGGTCAAAAAATATTATATTGAATTAAAATACAAAGTGTGCCATAGTAGAAACATAATATATTAATTGTCAAAAATACTAAAAAATATATTAAAATTATATTGTCATTTACTGTCGTATATATTGTCATATTGTTTTTAAAAATATATGTCAAAAATAAATTTTAAATATATATAATTAAGTAAAGGACATGGATTTGATTTTTATATTAATGGAAATATGATTGAATATTTACTGTATATTAATTACTCACTCTCAAGCACACACTCATGTGTTACCATGTCAACCATTTCACCGTAATTACAACGACATTCATATTCCAGTGGGTTAAGGATTACGCAGTAGGCTTGGTTACCGCAGTCCGCAGTTAAACACGGATCTGTAAAGTAAATGATATCACATGGAAATCTGTAGAACTGTGAACAAAATATGAAAAAACAAACCCTGAAAAAAATCTGAAAAGCTTAAATCAATTAATTTATTTTAAATATTTAGCTCAACAACAATATTAATTGAAGAAGAAATTCGTGAAAATATTATATTGATCTAATTTTTTTGACAATATTTAAAACTTATAATGATTGCTAAAAAAACTTAGGCCTACAGTACAGTATATTTAGTGGAAGGGTTTATTGTGGAAGATCACCCTTGGTGGTGAACAGGCTTTCCTTTACTACTACTACTACTACTAGGATCGGCATGCTGCATTGCAGCTGCATTTTTAAGAATGCTGTGCCGGCTTATCGACAAAATTGCACCGCCACAACTCCCTATCACCCATGACATTTGCTAGATCATCCGCATCTTCAAGGCCAGTGTCCTTTAAAATGCGTCTCAAGAAAGTCATGGGCTGTCCACCATGCTTATTCACTCCATGAGGCTGCCAAAGTACAAGATTATGCACTGGCTGGTCCTCACGGCGAAAGCAATGTCCTGCAAAGCGGAGGCGATTTTGTTCTAGTGTCAAGCTTGGGGGGAACCAATGAGACACCTCCAATGTTATATAGTGTCCGGTTGGAGATGTGTGCATTGTACATGACACAATGAACCCGGCGTAGCATTCTTGTGAATGTGCCATCCAGAGATTTGATGTCCTCAGCAGTTAGAGCCCAGCATGGACTCCCATAGAGGAGTACTGGAACTACTGCTGCTCTAAATAATCGGACCTTAAGTTTCCGATTAATTCTCGGTGACTTCCAAATACTGGAAAGCCTATTCAAGGCTGCCCATGCCTTTCCCTTACGTATTCGAAGGTCCTCACCTGACTTCCGGATCCATGATCCCAGGTAACAGAAGTCGTCCACATGCTCAAGCATACCATCTTTTGAGCTTATGCTCATCCGATCAGAGACTTGCTGAAGACTTTCAAAGTTAAGTGTCAAAATTTTGGTCTTTCCGGAGTTAATAAAAAGACCAACACTAGAAGCAGCATGTTCTAATGAGCTGACGAGCCGTTGGGCTCCCTCTAGTGATTCTGAGCGTACTCCTAAGTCATCAGCAAAGTCTAGATCAGTTAGGTACTTGGCAGGATTTCCTCGACTTCTGGAGCCAGCTTTACTTTAGGAAACAGTGTGGAAGGGTTTACTGTGGAAGATCACCCTTGGTGGTGAAAAGGCATTCCTTTAGGAAACAGTGTGGAAGGGTTTACTGTTGAAGATCACCCATGTGGTGAACAGGCATTCCTTTAGGAAACAGAGTGGAAGGTTTTACTGTGGAAGATCAGTGATAGTGGTGAACAGGCATTCCTTTAGGAAACAGAGTGGAATAGTGTACTGTGGAAGATCACCCATGGTGGTGAACAGGCTTTCCTTTAGGAAACAGAGTGGAAGGGCTTACTATAGATCACCCATGGTGGTGAACAGGCTTTCCTTTAGGAAACAGAGTGGAAGGGTTTACCATTGAAGATCACCCATGGTGGTGAAAAGGCATTCCTTTAGGTAACAGAGTGGAAGGGTTTACTGTGGAAGATCAACCATGGTGGTGAACAGGCATTCCTTTGGGAAACAGAGTGGAAGGATTTACTGTGGAAGATCAACCATGGTGGTGAAAAGGCATTCCTTTAGGAAACAATGTGGAAGGGTTTACTGCTGAAGATCACCCATGTGGTGAACAGGCATTCCTTTAGGAAACAGAGTGGAAGGTTTTACTGTGGAAGATCAGTGATAGTGGTGAACAGGCATTCCTTTAGGAAACAGAGTGGAAGGGTTTACTATTGAAGATCACACACGGTGGTGAAAAGGCATTCCTTTAGGTAACAGAGTGGAAGGGTTTACTGTGGAAGATCAACCATGGTGGTGAACAGGCATTCCTTTGGGAAACAGAGTGGAAGGATTTACTGTGGAAGATCAACCATGGTGGTGAAAAGGCATTCCTTTTGGAAACAGAGTGGAAGGGTTTACTGTGGAAGATCACCCATGGTGGTGAAAATGCATTCCTTTAGGAAACAAAGTGGAAGGGTATATTGTGGAAGATCACCCATGGTGGTGGGCAGGCATTCCTTTGGGAAACAGAGTTGAAGGGTTTACTGTGGAAGATCACCCATTATGGTGGTGAACAGGCATTCCTTTAGGAAACAGATCGGAAGGGTTTACTGTGGAAGATCACCCATGTTGGTGAAAAGGCATTACTTTAGGAAACAGAGTGGAATGGTTTACTGAGGAAGATCACCCATGGAGGTGAACAGGCATTCCTTTAGGAAACATAGTGGAAGGGTTTACTGTGGGAGATCACCCATGGTGATGAAAGGCATTCTTTTAGGAAACAGAGTGGAAGGGTTTACTGTGGAATATCACCCATGGTGGTGAACAGGCATTCCTTTGGGATTCAGAGTGGAAGGGTTTACTGTGGAAGATCACCCATGGTAGTGAACAGGCATTCCTTTGGGAAACAGAGTGGAAGGGTTTACTGTGGAAGATCACCCATGGTGGTGAACAGGCATTCCTTTGGGAAACAGAGTGGAAGGGATAAATGTGGAAGATCACCCATGGTGGTGAACAGGCATTCCTTTGGGAAACAGAGTGGAAGGGTTTACTGTGGAAGATCACCCATGGTGGTGAACAGGCATTCCTTTGGGAAACAGAGTGGAAGGGTCTATTTTGGAAGATCACCCATGGTGGTGAACAGGCATTCCTTTGGGAAACAGAGTGGGAGGGTTTACTGTGGAAGATCACCCATGGTGATGAACAGGCATTCTTTTAGGAAACAGAGTGGAAGAGTTTACAGAGGAAGATCACCCATGGTGGTGAACAGGCATTCTTTTAGGAAATAGAGTGGAAGGGTTTACAGTGGAAGATCACCCATGGTGGTGAACAGGCATTCTTTTAGGAAATAGAGTGGAAGGGTTTACTGTGGAAGATCACCCATGGTGGTGAACAGGCATTCTTTTAGGAAATAGAGTGGAAGGGTTTACTGTGGAAGATCACCCATAGTGATGAACAGGCATTCTTTTAGGAAACAAAGTGGAAGGGTTTACTGTGGAAGATCACCCATGGTGGTGAAAACGCATTCCTTTGGGAAACAGAGTGGAAGGGTTTACTGTAGAAGATCACCCATGGTGGTGAAAAGGCATTCCTTTAGGAAACAGTGTGGAAGGGTTTACTGTGGAAGATCACCCATGGTGGTAAACAGGCTTTCCTTTAGGAAACAGAGTGGAATGGTTTACTGTTGAAGATCACCCACGGTGGTGAACAGGCTTTCCTTTAGGAAACAGAGTGGAAGGGTTTACTGTGGAAGATCACCCATGGTGGTGAAAAGGCATTCCTTTGGGAAACAGAGTGGAAGGGTTTACTGTAGAAGATCACCCATGGTGGTGAAAAGGCATTCCTTTAGGAAACAGTGTGGAAGGGTTTACTGTGGAAGATCACCCATGGTGGTAAACAGGCTTTCCTTTAGGAAACAGAGTGGAATGGTTTACTGTTGAAGATCACCCACGGTGGTGAACAGGCTTTCCTTTAGGAAACAGAGTGGAAGGGTTTACTGTTGAAGATCACCCATGGTGGTGAAAAGGCATTCCTTTAGGAAACAGTGTGGAATGGTTTACTGTTGAAGATCACCCACGGTGGTGAACAGGCTTTCCTTTAGGAAACAGAGTGGAATGGTTTACTGTTGAAGATCACCCACGGTGGTGAACAGGCATTCCTTTAGGAAACAAATCGTTTACTGTGGAAGATCACCCATGGTGGTGAACAGGCAATCCTTTGGAAACAGAGAGGAAGGGTTTACTGTGGAAGATCACCCATGGTGGTGAACAGGCAATCCTTTGGAAACAGAGAGGAAGGGTTTACTGTGGAAGATCACCCATGGTGGTGAACAGGCAATCCTTTGGAAACAGAGAGGAAGGGCTTACTGAGGAAGATTACTTATGGTGGTGAACAGGCATTCCTTTAGGAAACAGAGTGGAAGGGTTTACTGTGGAAGATTACCTATGGTGATGAGCAGGCAATCCTTTGGGAAACAGAGAGGAAGGGCTTACTGTGGAAGATCAGTGATGGTGGTGAACAGGCATTCCTTTAGGACACAGAGTGAAAGGGTTTACTGTGGAAGATCACCCATGGTGGTGAACAGGCATTCCTTTAGGAATCAGAGTGGAAGGGTTTACTGTTTACCATGTGGGAGAAATCTGAATTCACCAAAGAGCAAACCTGTTTTTGAAGACGCGTGGTTCTGCACTCCTTAATGCCTATAGGCCTAATCTATACAGATGTGTACTGGTACTTACGGCGTTCGTTTAGGCCTACAGTACTGTACAGTATATGCGTACACATGTACTTACTGCGCTCCTTACACACTCCATTTACCATCTGGAACTGAGGATTACAGATGCACTGGGCGGGATTGTATCCTTCTTGGACGCATTTGGAGTTGATTGGGCAATATATAGAATGGCATTGTTGATTTCCACCTGTGATAATACCAATTATAGAGATTAATGTATTGTACAGAGTATAAGTGAGTGATATCATACTGTAAATAAGAAATGAAACATAACGGTGACCAGACATCCCGCTTCCAAAGGAAGAGTCCCTGCACCCTGCCCCTATGTCCCAGAGTACCCAGTTGAGTACTGGGATCCACCAGTAGGTGTTAGTTGTGTTAGTATTTGTATGACCATGCTGCGAACTGAAACTGAACTGTAATCGAACTGAAATTGTTTTTGGTAATTTTTGAGAACTGGAACTTTAATTTTTTCAAAACTGAAACTTTAATTTGTTCAAAACTGAAACTTTATATCTTTAAATACTGGAATTGCTGGATCTACTGTAGAAGATAACTGAATTGTCCAAGATTTAAAACTGAAAGTATCTATTCTATACCTATAAAAGTCAAATTCTCTCTCTCTGTCTCTATGTTGTGCTCAAACTCCTCCAAAACCGGTGGAGGGATTGCGTTGGGACATGGTGTGTGTATATAACTTTAACGAGCGGTCGTTTATAGGCCACTTTTCGAAAAGTTTAATTCACGTTCGGTACCGGTACCGGCCGGGTTTTTTTTTAATTAGCCCTGCACATTAATGCTACTGCATTATGTAGGCCTAGCAATACAATTATCGGGAAATACCGGGTAACCCGCCCCGGGTATTGTCAGCTAGTAATCTAAATTGGGAATAAATATAGGAGGCCGACAAATGGTATAATTCGCGTTTTTTGGTGTTCTTAAATACTATTTCATTTCTTTAATAAATAAATGTAATTTGCTTTATTGTGTTGCAAGACCTACTAACCTACAGTACTATAGATACGAACAGCCAAATCGCTGCAAAGCTCTATAATTAAGTTGGCCGTAGTTATTTCTCTTAGTTAGAATCCATGGAACAATAGGTCTAGCCCGTCGAACGTACTTGTCCCAAACTAAAATTATGTCCTCTTTCAGATGATGTAAATAAAATTTGTAATAGCTCCAGTAGTTTTCAGGATGGGGAGTTCCTGGCACCTATTTTCGGAATTGAAAAAAATTACTCAAATTTTTATATTATTTTCAAGTATTACGTAATTGTGCACCTGGCAATTACCTTTTTGCAACTAAAAATTCCGTTTATTTTCATGAAAAGTTGAATAAATGGCAGTCAGATCCATTGGTGGGTGACTTTCAAAGTCAATACCGCCATCAATACGAAAAGATAGGCCACGACATCTTGTTATGTAATATGTATGTTAACAAACTAGAACTGAAACTATTTCTTTTTGGGAACTGGAACTGAAATAAATGGGATTATTAGAATTGAAACTGAAATTATTTTTTTTTGGGAACTTGAACTGAAATTAACATGTTTATTAGAACTGATACTGGAACCGAAACAATTCAGATTTTCTTTCAGTTCGCAGCACTAGAACACTCTGAGATGACTGTCTTCCACTCATGTCTGTACATTGTCTGATAGAACATTGCCAGTTCTAATCGTTCCAACACCGACACATCGAACACCGATCCCTTCCTATAACAGCGACACAAGAGCTGTCTAAAGCCCAAAACCAAGAAGTAGGCTTGTCATACAGTATAAATTCAGATACAACTGTACTACAGTAATAATATGCTATCAGCTCAACCTAACAGTATACAGTTATGTCGGAAGTTTCAAGTAAAATATAATGAAACTTTACTTTATTATGTCGCGTAATTTTATTGATAGTCTTTATGATATTAAATTAATTACGTTTATTTGTTTGGGTTAGAATAATGTGCCTCTAGCCTCTGTAACCTACTTCTTTCCTTTGAAAATTTTACATTGAGACAATATATTAATTCGCCGAGATTTAATTACACTTCGCCGGCCCTTGTCTCAGCCTGGGTTAGCTGGGACTCTCCGGCTCCGCAATCAATAATTATTATATTCATATTTTTAATTTATTTGTTCATATGGGTCACACATTGCACATTGCATCGCAAATATAATTGTTACCATCAAATTTCGACACCTTGAACCTTTATTATACCATTTATTAACCCTTTATTGTTTCGTGAAACTGAAAGTTTCCCGTGCCGCATTGGTAGCCTCAATCTGCCATGGGTGCGATACGTCGATCAGTAACTCCGCTTCCACAATTGTAGTACATTACAATAATCTATTGAGTGCTGCTTTAGGGGTGCGCAATAACATTTGCAGAGATATTTTGTATATTGAATCATAGATAAAGGTAAATAGTTATATTTAAATATATTATACGTAAATATTTACCATAGGTAAATAGTTATAAGACATTGCAAGAATATATTTTATGATTATTACGAAAGTATAAATGCAAACCCTAACAGCACTTATTAGAATTATGATCAGTTCGTGTAAGAAGTTATTATGTTTAGCACAACAATTAATGACAACAAAATAATTAAGTTATTTGTGAAAAACAGAGTGTAAGTTATATACTAACTAGGATCTGTGTAAGTTATATACTAACTAGTATCTGTGTAAGTTATATACTAACTAGGATCTGTGTAAGTTATATACTAACTAGGATCTGTGTAAGTTATATACTAACTAGGATCTGTGTAAGTTATATACTAACTAGGATCTGTGTAAGTTATATACTAACTAGGATCTGTGTAAGTTATATACTAACTAGGATCTGTGTAAGTTATATACTAACTAGGATCTGTGTAAGTTATATACTAACTAGGATCTGTGTAAGTTATATACTAACTAGGATCTGTGTAAGTTATATACTAACTAGGATCTGTGTAAGTTATATACTAACTAGGATCTGTGTAAGTTATATACTAACTAGGATCTGTGTAAGTTATATACTAACTAGGATCTGTGTAAGTTATATACTAACTAGTATCTGTGTAAGTTATATACTAACTAGGATCTGTGTAAGTTATATACTAACTAAGATCTGTGTAAGTTATATACTAACTAGGATCTGTGTAAGTTATATACTAACTAGGATCTGTGTAAGTTATATACTAACTAGGATCTGTGTAAGTTATATACTAACTAGGATCTGTGTAAGTTATATACTAACTAGGATCTGTGTAAGTTATATACTAACTAGGATCTGTGTAAGTTATATACTAACTAAGATCTGTGTAAGTTATATACTAACTAGGATCTGTGTAAGTTATATACTAACTAGGATCTGTGTAAGTTATATACTAACTAGGATCTGTGTAAGTTATATACTAACTAGGATCTGTGTAAGTTATATACTAACTAGGATCTGTGTAAGTTATATACTAACTAGGATCTGTGTAAGTTATATACTAACTAGGATCTGTGTAAGTTATATACTAACTAGGATCTGTGTAAGTTATATACTAACTAGGATCTGTGTAAGTTATATACTAACTAGGATCTGTGTAAGTTATATACTAACTAGGATCTGTGTAAGTTATATACTAACTAGGATCTGTGTAAGTTATATACTAACTAGGATCTGTGTAAGTTATATACTAACTAGGATCTGTGTAAGTTATATACTAACTAGGATCTGTGTAAGTTATATACTAACTAGGATCTGTGTAAGTTATATACTAACTAGGATCTGTGTAAGTTATATACTAACTAGGATCTGTGTAAGTTATATACTAACTAGGATCTGTGTAAGTTATATACTAACTAGGATCTGTGTAAGTTATATACTAACTAGGATCTGTGTAAGTTATATACTAACTAGTATCTGTGTAAGTTATATACTTACTAGGATCTGTGTAAGTTATATACTAACTAGGATCTGTGTAAGTTATATACTAACTAGGATCTGTGTAAGTTATATACTAACTAGGATCTGTGTAAGTTATATACTAACTAGGATCTGTGTAAGTTATATACTAACTAGTATCTGTGTAAGTTATATACTAACTAGGATCTGTGTAAGTTATATACTAACTAGGATCTGTGTAAGTTATATACTAACTAGGATCTGTGTAAGTTATATACTAACTAGGATCTGTGTAAGTTATATACTAACTAGGATATGTGTAAGTTATATACTAACTAGGATCTGTGTAAGTTATATACTAACTAGGATCTGTGTAAGTTATATACTAACTAGGATCTGTGTAAGTTATATACTAACTAGGATCTGTGTAAGTTATATACTAACTAGGATCTGTGCTAATATGATACATTATGTAGTTTACTCCCACCCCCAACACAATCAACCAGGTTACAGACAGATAAATTGGTTAAATCTAACCAAAACAATAAACGAATTAATAATTATTAAAGTTATGAAATTGATGAATAAAACAGCATATCGAAATAAATTTAAACTATTGAATAATGAGAAATTTATAAACTTACAATTAAGTAACAAACTAAATGTACATCAATAATTTGCGAACAGAAAAATACAAAATATATTTAAAATTGATGTAAAAACTTGGGGGAACATTAATAAATTAATAATTATATTATTATTCAAGCGAGTAAATAAGTAAAAAAGAAGCAGAAACGTGATTTACGCAAGTTTGCGGTGCTGCTTCCCACTTCCTAGTGACTAATGGCTTCTTGTGAATGCCTCCAGCTGAAGGTTAGTGTCATGTTATTCTAACCAAAACGACGAAAGGGATGAAACCTACAGATCAGCTGACTATCGCTAGCTGACCACTGATTGCATGCAACCTAGGTCCAGTTGTTTTTTAGGTTTAATTTATTTGGGTCCTTGGTTGAATACCTTACTTAAATCGCTTGAGGGGACTAATAATATAATTACTTACAATTTAAAATGCGACCCAAGCAAACTGAGCAGAAATGTCTAAAAATTAAGATGACAGATCATAAAAACTGCCAAGGATATAAGTTAAAGTTAACTGATCCAAAATCTTAAATAAGTTTATTATCAAAATGCTTAGATTGTAATTTTATTAAGCAAAACCCCGATCGGGCTTATAGACTATAGTTTGTAATAAATATAGCATTCCTTCCACATAGCCATGCAAAATGAATGAAAGTGAAAGTAAGTATTCACTGTATGTCAACAAGTTGATCTCATTAGTTAACAGTTGTATATAGTGTTTAGTTTATCGAAAAGGCGCTCTTTAATATAAATAGCACAAAGATATTCCTGGTTTTATGTCTACCGGTACACTATTTTTTGATGCACACACACAGTAAGTACGTATACTACTCTATAGTAGTAGCCAGTGGGTACTACTTCTATATCTACAATATGAAATCTAAGCTGAGAAAAACTGGTCACATTCTAAAAATAGTTGAATATAGAAATATGAGAAGAAACACATTTATGATATTAAAACTGATACACATGCTATTACTCACCTTGGCTATACGTGATACTAACATTGAACTACTTATACTATAACTATAAAATACATAGAATACATAGGCTATTTATTACTAAACGTTTTACAACTAAATTACGACTCTAAAGATGATGCCATATAAACGTTTAATGGACTGCACACCGAAACTAAAGTTACAAAAGCAAAATATCTCTTTTACGCATATAATAAAGTAACATTATTGGATTATAATAAATCATAAACTTTTTATAACTCAATTCAACCCGCGTAACAAAGAAAAACCTGTACAACTTTAATTAAAATAAGGATTACTGAAAATATTGTCTATTATAGACGACATCAAAATATATATTATTATTAGAACATAAATTGAAATGAAAATGTTAGCTAATAACTCAGTATGTTCCAATGTTCATATATTGACGCACATTATAAACCGTTCGCTAATATTATTGCTAACAGGGTGATTTTATTAATTGTTTCTTTAATTTTATTACTTTTTTATAAAAAAAAAAAGTTTTTTGTCCCTCGGAACAGGAAAGCCTCGGCTAGTTCCTGTTCCTCGGGTTAAAATAACCGGAAAAATAACAAAATATCAGGGTAATAAATATAGACATAAGGTTTGTTTATTTAAGCAGTACGAGTGTGCCGTGTTATGCGCAGTTTTTATTATAGGAACTGATCTAGGGGGTCTTAAACTCGAATGATAAGTTTATAGTATATAGGTAGTTTATAGGTAGTTTATAGGTAGTTTATAGTTTTAGTAAATGTTGATGGAAACTTGACAACCATTGATAATAATCAACTAAGGAAGGTCAATGACTTCCAGGAAAAGGTTAGGAAAGCAAAGGCTTGGGTAGCTCTATCAAAAATGGATACCATCTGGAAATCAGATCTCTCCAGGCACCTGAAGACTAAGTTCTTTCGAGCCACAGTGGAAAGTGTATTTTTATACGGGGGTGAGACCTGGACACTGACTAAATCACTTGAACAACGAATTGATGGTTGCTACACAAGAATACTAAGGGCAGCCCTAAACATCAGCTGGAGACAACACATGACAAACGCCGAGCTTTATGGTACAATACCACCTGTATCAACCACCCTCCGTGAACGCAGATTAAGATTCAGTGGGCACTGCTGGCGAAGTAAAGACGAGGTCATACCAGATCTACTTCTCTGGCAACCAACTCATGGAAAGCGTAGTCGTGGACGACCGGCCATAACATATATAGATCAACTCTAAACTCTCAACTCTCAACTATAAATCGAAAAATAAATAAATAAAAAGAAAAGTAGAAGAAAAAAATAAAAATAAGTTAAAGGCATTTAAATTTTATAATGTTAACGAACCAGATATGTTGATATATATTATATACCATTTGAAAGAGCGTAAAATTCTGCAGAAGCTAATATTGTTGTCCAATGTATCTAAGGTACGTCTACCAGTAAGAATAACCGTTAGACAATTTTATATCCCGTTTATATGTAGTTTAAGGTGACGAAGTCGGGGTATGCCAAATTATTTTTATGTCAAAACTCAACAAAATTCTATGAAAATAATCTCATTTAATATCAGGGCTGTATCAACAAGGTCTGTATCTGTAACAGGGCTGTATCAAGGTGTATCAACAATTCAGTTTGGTGCTTTTTTGTCTGTAAATTTAGATAATTTAGATAACAGGAAATAAAAAGTATCAGCGTCAGCAAAAACCGGAAAATGAGATGCAATTTTTGATGGACAAACTTAATCAAACGATTCGATTATGGAATAGATCAAAGGAGTAAAAATAAAAGAAATAAAAATTAACAATTAGTAAAACCATTTACGAGAACGAACTTCAAGGTCAAAACCGCTGAACATTTGAACAACTCGATTATCAGTAAATCGTGCGACCCACCCAGACAAACCCAGAACGACCCAGACCCACCCAGAACGACCCAGACCCACCCAGAACGACCCAGACCCACCCAGAACGACCCAGAACCACCCAGACCCACCCAGAACGACCCAGAACCACCCAGACCCACCCAGAACGACCCAGACCCACCCAGAACGACCCAGACCCACCCAGAACCACCCTGACCCACCCAGACCCACCCAGAACGACCCAGACCCACCCAGACCCACCCAGAACGAACCAGACCCACCCAGAACGACCCAGACCCACCCAGAACGACCCAGACACACCCAGAACGACCCAGACCCACCCAGACCCACCCACATAAACTATTATACAAAGTAAATATTACTAATTAAACATAAATCTAATATAAATCCTCATGCAAACCGCAGAACTGAAAACAATAATTTTGTCTATCAAAACATCAGCAAAAAAAGATAAAATAATTGCAACGGAATATCAAATGAACAACAACATAAAGCGACTAAGTCGCAACAACTTTAGCATATTATTTAAAATCGTTTAATATATTCAAAAACGCGTCTTCAATTCCCAAACTGAATAATAATACTATGTTGCCACTGTAAGGTGTGACGTGTTAAATAATATCAAATATATAATAAACGAGTTAGGCCTAAACTGTTTATAGAAATAAAAAAATTAACCACACGGCTGCAGTAAAAGGTAATGCGAAATATAAATAAAAACACAATCATTTAAACAATATACAAAGTATATAGAAGAAAAAACACATTAATTAATCTTTACGAAATCTACCATAATTAATATACATTAAAACAAAAAAAACTGCCGAAAACAGCACCTTATTGACATGGGAAGTAAAAAACCCCCGTAAGTCCGAAAACAAAGTCACGACGAGACCCGAAACTAATCGCAGTCGCGATATAATAATAAATAAAAATAGTTAATAATCATCCATGATCTCTAACATAAAATATTTAAAGCAATAAGAGTTGGTAGTTGGTACGCAGGGCGGCCAATATCCAACCGATAAATATAAAATAAGTTATCGAACTATTTAAATTGCCATTCCGATCCAATTGTAGTCCTAAATTGCTGCGACACTGCGACACTGCACATGTGACCTTTACTTAAATTAATCCCGAGGAGCTACCCTGAGCACTTTTAGGTAAAAATAGTTCGGGTATTAAATTAAATTTGTTCTAAAATCACCTTTAAACACAAAACCGTTTTAGAGTGACATTCCAGAATATAATAATATATTGCCACAAGATATGTAGTACATCTTCAGGCCAACCTGTATATGTTGGGTGGGTCACATGTTGTATAGTTCCTATTGATCACTTCGTGACCCATTTTGATCAATAAAATGCTGTTGGCCAGGAGGGAGGGAGTAAGTAGAGGTTGGTGGCGTCGCGTTGGCTGTATATATACTGGGGGTAGACAGAGGAACCGGTGTGAGTACCTCGGTGGCACTGGTCGCCGCGGAGGGGACCCCAGTAATGGGGACTGCACCGCTGGTGGCGCTCACCGTGGCTGTCACCGCGACCAGACTCGGTGTCTGGGTGTTGCCGGGGACCCCAGCATTGGGGACTGCACCGCTGGTGGCGCTCACCGTGGCTGTTACCGCGACCAGACTCCGTGTCTGGGTGTTGCCGGGGACCCCAGCATTGGGGACTGCACCGCTGGTGACGCTCCCTGTGGCTGTCACCGCGACCAGACTCGGTGTCTGGGTGTTGCCGGGGACCCCAGCATTGGGGACTGCACCGCTGGTGACGCTCCCTGTGGCTGTCACCGCGACCAGACTCGGTGTCTGGGTGTTGCCGGGGACCCCAGTAATGGGGACTGCACCGCTGGTGACGCTCCCTGTGGCTGTCACCGCGACCAGACTCGGTGTCTGGGTGTTGCCGGGGACCCCAGCATTGGGGACTGCACCGCTGGTGACGCTCCCTGTGGCTGTCACCGCGACCAGACTCGGTGTCTGGATGTTGCCGACGCCGCTACCAGAGGCAAACACAAAGTGGTAGTTACAGGAGGCCAAGTCAGTAGGTGCCGTCAGCGTAACAACCGCTTTATTAGACCTTTTTCGCGATTTATTCGGTTTGTTGGTGGGTGACTCCCTATTGGACGTCGCTAAGACGACAGGGAACACGTTGCTATTGACGTTGGGTAGACCCGCAGTGCAACTGGTATCGACTAAAGCGGGGAGGTTTGCGTCGCTCTGATTGGCCGCAGATCCCATAGAACCGGAGGGATAGAGTTTCAGTTGTGGGGCCGTGAAGTTGTTTGTGGTGTGGGGTGGGGGGCGCGAGTGGTTCACCGCAAAGTGGGTGGACCCGATGTTGGTTGGGACAGCCTGGGGTAAAGACGGGTTGGATACGCTACAAACGGGGTTGAAGCCACACAGACTGACTGAGTTGGGGGGCGGCACTGGGGGCCGGTTTAATGCGGAGTATAGAGCCGCCGAGTTACTAGCAGAGACTGAGACGCAGTGGCTAGACGGAGGGTGAGTTGGTGCAATGGGGCCGGGTGCTACGTGGTTGTTGGGGACATTCAGACCCAAAACAAAGTGGCCGGGTAGGCCGACGTGTAATGGAGAGACCCCGTGGAGGGGGGGTACCTGGAGCGTCGATAGGCCAGGAAGCGAAGGCACAACTACAGGGGGAGCAGCTGCCCCCACAGTAGTCGGCGCCCCAACCATTGCAGATACACCAGCAGTGATGGTGCTTGATGGCCCTGATGGTGCTTGTGCGTGTTCACTGAGGGTGGTTGGAGGTATAACTAGGGGTGGATTTACGGACAGAGATGCGGGTACGACAATTTTGGGAAGCGGAGGTGCACTGGGGGGTGCAGGAATACCAACAGATTTCGGCGCACCATGGGTTGGCCGCGGCATCGGGGTTAGAGGAGCAGCACGGACGGCCGACACAGTGAATCTTGGGATAACGTTGGGGGTTGGTAGGAAGGCTGCAGGGTCGTTGGGGCTGAGTAAGGATCCGGTTGGAACGACGGGGCAGAGGAATGGATCGGTGGATAATTCGGTTATCGGTTGACCGGAGGGCGAGGCTCTCGGGGGAGGGAAGCCAGACACCGAGGTCGTCAACCAGTCCTGACGCATCAACGGCTGAGTAAACGACGCAGACAGAGTTGTCCCAGTTGGCCAGGTTGATTGCGACGTTGAACGCGAAACAGAAAAGTAAGGACTCACAACATTACCTGACCGATCCAACACTGGCGTCGACTTGTTAACCAAACTACATCCCAAGCCAGAATCCCCAGGGATCCCTAAATGAGCATCAAATCCCGACCCGGAACAACTAGGGATCCCTAAATGGGCACCCAATCCCGACTTGGAATCCACAGGGATCCCAAAATGATCATCCAATCCCGACCCAGAATCCCCAGGGATCCCTAAATGAGCATCCAATCCCGACTCCGCACCCGCACTGAATCCGAACTTGGAATCGTCCGAACCGTTGGACTTTTGGTCGACTCCAGGCGGAGTTACCAACATCGCGTCGACGGAGAATGGTGGCGTGGCTTCCGTGGTGACAGTGAGCGGTGCGAATCGCTCGAGTTTGGGTTGTACCACGGTGCGGGTAGCAATGGGACCAGTAGCGATAGGGGGTTTATCGGCCTCCGGGAAGCCATTGTACGCACCACCCACCCGTGAGAGGTACCCCGCATCCATGCGCGGCTCCGACTTCACCGAGGAGAGCATGGGTTGACTGGCGAGATAGTCGCGGTCCACTGGGGGCTCTGTCTTAATGACTCGTTGATTCGGGGGCGGTTTGATGGAGCCCGGGGGTGGATTCATGGAGCCCGGGGGTGGTTTCATCTCTATGGGCTCGAATTTCGTCCGTTCAGTCATCACTTCGATGGTGGAGGGATCCGGCATGAGTGATGGATCCACAACCGGGCGGTCCGGTGCGTCGCCCGGTAGTCCCATAGCCTTGCGGACATCGGCGACGTAGGTAGCTGGGGTCAACCGACCAGCGACCAGGTCGTCCCGCAGGGCCTTGAGGTCCTCGTAGTAGGGCACCTTGTCCTGGGCGCGGGGGAACTGGGAGCACCGAGCGCTGCTCGAGGGCATCACGTAGACCGCGGACTGTGTTCCAGGGATCAGATAAGGCTGCCGTCCAAACTGGAAACTCTTCTCGAACTTCCCATAAACTGCAGCGCAGAATATCTCATAGATGCATTTTCCATTGAATGCGGCGATGTGAGGTCGGCAACGCAGACACTTAGTTATCAGCGCCTTGCAGCCCTCCCGGATCTCTTTACGGGTGAGATCGGCGCTGCCGCGAGTCGTTCGTTCCACCATGTTGGTGAGACCAATGCGGATATCCGGGAGGGTGTAATCCTCGTAAGCGGTCCACTGCCGTTCCGGGGTAATCCCCGAGAGGTGCATGCACTTCCAGAAGTGGTTGCCCGGCCCCGCGTAGTGGTGTCCCTTGTATGCGGCAAAGAGGCCCGGATTGATCCCGACGACAAGGATGTGGAGGTTGGGTGCGAGATGGTCTGGGAGAATCCGCTGCATGATCTCTTCGTCGCTCATCCCGTGGAACCTATCGATTTTCTTTCGAATTTTCTCGGTTTTCCCACCATTCGCCGAAGGGCTGGCTGGCGGATCGGTAGTTTTATTTTTGCGTTTCGTTCCTGTGGTTACGGCTGAGGGGGATTTTTCCGTCACTATCGGTTTGGTGGTTTCAGTAATAACAGCTGCCGATGTCGTAGTGATTTCAACTGTTTCTTGATTGAAGAGTTCTGGTAGATTAATTACAATCGGTTGCGCCTGTTGCTGGGGAACTCCTAGCAACTGGTGCTGGAACTGCGGGATGGATCCAACCCCACCCAGGGGGGGTGGGAGTTGGACGATCTGGAAGGGGGTGGAAGAAGACAGGCTGGAGTTAGGGGTGGGGTTGCCAGGGGGGCGAATACTAACTAGTTGGAACCCCAAACTGGATGGAATGCCCAGGGACGTCGGGTTGAAATATGGGGAACTCTGAGTGAAAGTTGACTGGAGAAACGACGGCGGACAACTGAAAGCCATTGAGATGGATGGAAGAGACAGCGATGGATCGGCATTGGGCTGTTGTAGGTCGTGAGAGTTGGGGAAGATAGGTGGAGGAGGCTGAGGAGGAGGTAGCAGGAGAGAATCCTGGCGAATAAATGTTGAGACGGGAGGTAGAGGTGTAGACTGCTGCTCGGCCGCAGTCTGGGGGACTGGGGTCCCCACAGGTGAGTCAGCGTAGACAAAGTTTTCGATCTCAGCTACAGAGTATGAAGTTCGATAAGCGAGAGGAGAACCCTGGAATATACTAGCGCGGTCGTCCAGGTAACTAGAATAAGACGTACCGGTGCCAGAAGCAACAGAGTCATGGTTGAGTACCGGTAGAGAACGCTCTTTGTAATTTTCCGCAATGGGGTTGTTTTGATAAGACATGTCCCGATTTGGCTCCTGTTTGATGAATATAGAACTGAAATCTTTAGTGTTACTCATTATTTATTTATTATTTATAAATATATATATATGTAGGCCTATTGGTGTAGGATGGCTAAAACGTCTATCCTTATCTGATCTGACTGTATCTGACACTTGTTCCACCTTAGCAGCTTAGTGTTGTGGTTTATGCTATTAGTGTATACTTATATGAACAAGGTACGAAACGAATACAGTACCTATGTTTCGAATTTAAAAAGGCCAATAAATCCAAAACGGTTAGGCCTACTCAGAATAAAACACCAACGTACAGTATTTGGAATCAGTGTATGCAAATACACAACTGCAAAGTGAAATATAACGGCAGAAAGTCTGGTATTCTTCACATGGGCCATATAGGCCTACACAGTATAGAGACACCCCACCCCGGCCCATGTGAAGAATACCAGATTTTCTGCCGTTATATTTCACTTTGCAGTTACCCTCATGTGATGAATACCAGGTTTTCACCAAAAACACAGGTTACAGGAGGGCTGAATTTAACCAAAACAATACCGGTAAACGAATTAGTATATGTACAGGTTATAAGACAGAAAATAAGCGCTATAAAACAAAAACACTTCACAAATAGTAACTAATAGTAACACAAATAGTAATTTGGGTGACCCGGACCCGGACCCGGCAAATAAGTGGCCGGGTACCGGGTTTTATTAAAATGAACCAATTTGCGTGAATGAGAATGACAAGCCTGTTTGACATACCTATATACGTAGGTACCAGTACACAAATTTGCCTTAAATTGTTAAAGCTGTAGCCTGTAGGTAGTCAGGCAGTAGTAGCATCTTCTTACATTTTATATCATTTGCGATTTTTTTTTCATTTTTTTTCTTTTGATTTATAATTTTTTTTCGATTTTTTTTTATTTGTATCATTTTTGATATCACAAGTGTGGACCCGGACCCGGACCCTGCCTTTTTGAGACAGACCCGGACACGTAACCGGCAAAATGTTCGACCCGGTCGTTTACTATTCATAAAGAAAAATTTAAAAAAATAAAAAATCTTCATATATAAAAATCTAATAAAAGTCGACCGAAAAGTGAAATCCTGGAATACTTCACATGGGCGGATACACTTTCCTGCCTTCCCTTTAGCATAACAAACAACACCCCAACAAACAATAAATATTTTAAATGTAATATATTAATAAGTATCATTATCCATTATCATGATTAGTCAGGTCAGGTCAGGTCCCCAGATCCTGCTACCACTATGGCAGTAATGTGGTACTGTACTATCTGTACGTAGGGCAGGCCCGATAAGCACTTAGCCTATTAATTATTTAGTTGATCAAGAGTTTGAGGGCTATAGCGCCTAGCTGCCTAGGGCACCATTGAAGGCAAAGGCTTGAGTACGCATCTGCAATAGAGATGATACACGCCCCGCTCTGTCTATACTGGATGCTCCTCTACCAGTGTTAGGTAACCTAACCCAGGAGGCACACTTGGTTCAAGGTGTAACAAAACGACCCCTACAGTCGGCAGCAGGGCTGTAGGCATGGATGGATAGGCGGAAGGTAATCATGGAACGGCGACCTACCGCGAAGACGCTTGTAGGAGTTGCGACCACAAGCGGTTTACTCCCGCTACTGAAAGATATGAGCATGAGAACCCTCCAGGAGAAATACCGGCTCAGTCGTCGCCCGGGTCAACAAGGACCGGGTCAACAAGGACCGCGTCCCTCAGTGGTGCACCAGGCTGGGATCGATAAATCGGCTACTGGAACAGAAGACAGAGAAGAAAGAAGAACCAACCTGCTGAAATGTAAAAAGACACTAAAGATTGCTACAATGAACGCACGCACGCTGGAAGCACATAACAAACAGGGTGACATGGTCGCTCTAGCAATGGAATATAACATCGACATCATCTGCATCCAAGAACATCGGATTTGTCATGTAGACAATGCCATGAAGTACAATGACATTGGAAACGGATGGACGTTAGTAACAAGATCAGCAGTAAGAAACTCGGCCAATGCTTCAATTGGAGGAGTAGGAATTCTGCTAAGTCCATTTGCACTTAAGACCCTAAACAACATCGAATCTATAAATTCCAGGGTTATGATAGCAACATTTGAGGGGAATCCCAAGACAACAGTAATATGTTGCTACAGTCCAACCAATGCTTCAGAGCCAGAACAAGCATTCAAGTTTTATGAAGATCTGACTGGACTTATAAAGGACATATCGAAACACAATGTTAAAGTCATTGCTGGTGACCTGAATGCTCAAATTGGTCCAGAATACATATAATATATACATATACATAAAATAATATACATATAACATATAACACCAGTTCTAATAGAAATGGGTACTTACTTTTAGACCTAATGGAAGAATGTGAATTGATACCAACAAACACCACATTCTAAAAGAGTAAGGGGAAGCTATGGACCTTTCAATACCCTAATGGAACCAAAGCACAACTGGATTACATCCCTATAAACAAAAAATGGAGAAACAGCATGATCAACTGCGAGGCATACAGCTCGATCAACCTAATTGGTTCGGACCACAGAATTGTGACTGCAGAGATCAGACTCAGTTTGAGAGCCAGCAAACCCAGGACAACAGACAAGCAAGCAAATCAACTATGACTGGGAGAAACTCAGAACTGACAAGACAGTAAAGGAGGCTTACACAGTAGAAGTTCAAAACCGCTTTGAAGCACTTCAGTCAATGGATGAAGACCAGTCCACCGATTCAATATACCAGAATATAATAAAAGCCCACAAGGAATCAGCTAAGAGGCATATCCCCGAGAAACCCAAACGAAAACAGTATGTGCCATGGCAAAACTCTGAGGTTACTTGTAAGAGAGAAGATCTTAAGATAGCCTACAAATTAAAAACCGAACAACCAACAACCGAAAACATTAACAAGGTTGAGAAAGCTAAGGATGATCTTAAATTGGCCTACAACATCAGCCAGGAAAAGTACATACAGGATAAAATTGAAGCAATTACAACTGCTCACATACAGCAACAATCAAGACTTACCTGGCAAACTGTGAATGAGGTATCTGATCGGAAAAGTTGTGCAAAGGGGCGCCTCAAAGCCGATAGTCCCGAAGAATGTGTGGGGAAGTGGAAAATTAGATTAGATGAAATCCCAGCGGAGGTATGGAAAACAGGAGTGCTAAACAGACTATTTTTGAATGTTTGCAACCGGATGTTAAAAGGGGAAAAGCCTCCACCAATTTGGACTAAAGGTCAACTAAAGCCTCTCCCCAAAAAGGAGACCTCGGTATACCAACAAACTATCGTGGGATCTGTCTGCTTGTGGTAGCTGCCAAAATATACAATAAAATGATTCTATATAGGATTAGGCCTCACATAGAGAAACTACTGCATAAGAGCCAAAACGGGTTTCGACTAAGTAGATCAACAATAGCTCAGATACTTGCACTACGGAGACTGATTGAGGGAATTAAGTCAAAGAATCTCCCCGCAGTCATGACTTTTGTGGACTTCAAGAAGGCATTCGACTCCACCCATAGAGGTAAAATGCTTGAAATCCTAAGAGCTTATGGAATACCAGAAGTAATTGTTGCTGGCATTGGATTGTTATATTATGACACAGAAGCGCAGGTAGGCTACTCTCACCAGATGGTGAAACTGAGTTTTTCTCAATCCTGGCTGGGGTACTGCAAAAACTGGGTTTTTCAAAAACTTTATTTATTTATTTAAAAATAAAATAAAGTATGGTTATCGTTCGCCAATCGCTCATAATCAATTATACTGTAGGTCTAATTAATTTCATAATTTATAGATTTACGAATTTTCAATTTAAAATTTAAGTAATTAATTTATCACAGACAGACAGCCTGACGCTGACGGCTAAAAATTACCTACAGTACAGTACATAACTCACTAACTGTCTAACTGTGGTCAGGTGGTAGAGGTGTGTACTGTAGGTAGCCTACCCTACGTGTACCAGTACTGCAGTACAGTATGCTGGCATGACAGCAGTAAATGGCTGCAGTCCTGCAGTGGTACAGTGTACAATCATAGCATTTACAATTTTTTACAGTAGGGCCTATCTGTAATAGTCTGCTAGTCAGCCAGCTGGCCAGTACAGTGCTGCAGTACAGTCAGTCAGTCATTGACTTTAAGTAAATACTGCAGTATTATGCTTGATATTGCTGTATTGAAGCTGTAAATAATTGTTCAGATTAGAATATGCTCGAAATATAAAACTTTATTAAAAAATTAACTCCGGCAATATTTTTACCGGAGCAGGAGCCGGAGGTCAGAGGTGCCAAAATGGCCGGAGCCGGAGGCAGGAGCTCCGATCGAGCCCTAATTAGCACCATTACTATTTGTAATTGTGCTGGATTACGCAATGAGGATGGCCACAAAGGGTGAAGATCTGGGATTCACACTTCAAGAACACAGAAGTAGTAGATATCCGGCAACTACAGTCACTAACACCGACTTTGCGGATGACATCGCCCTGCTCTCTAATACGCTAGCAGATGCACAGCTTATACTAAATAAAGTGGAGAGGGCTGCTAAGGAGATTGGATTGCATATAAATGCTACAAAGACCGAATTCATGACCTTTAATGTTGATGGAAACTTGACAACCATTAATAGTAATCAACTAAGGAAAGTTGACGACTTCTGACTTCCAGTACCTTGGATCATGGATAGAGAGTAGCTATAGGATAAGGACATAGAAGTTAGGAAAGCAAAGGCTTGGGTAGCTCTATCAAAAATGGATACCATCTGGAAATCAGATCTCTCCAGGCACCTGAAGACTAAGTTCTTTCGAGCCACAGTGGAAAGTGTATTTTTATATGGGGGTGAGACCTGGACACTGACTAAATCACTTGAACAACGAACAGTTGGTGAGAAGTCAAAAATTGGACTTCAAGTCCAATTTTAGACTTCAAGTCCAATTTTGGACTCCAAAGTCCAATATTGGACTTTAGTACAACTCCAAGTGTACCCATGCTGCCATACTGTATATCGGTATTTTAATCAAAACTGCATCCCGTACCTGTATGGAATCCATCCAAAAAGTGCGCCGGATAGCGCGCCAACCAATTTTTATGCGCGCCACGCGCCGATGCAATTTCAAAGCAAACCCCGCGCCAACGAAATTTTTAAGCGCGCCGCACATTTGAAACAATTTTGAAGAGCGCCGCGCCAATGCAATTTCAATTTTGAAGGAGTGTAACCAGTCTGCCAATGTCAGTATTGCTGTAGAGCTGTACATGTCTGCATGTCCCTGTTCAGCAGTAACCATACAACAGAAAAAAGAAAGGCGAGCGAAGCGAGCCGAAATTTTTTAACAGCTATTGCAATTTTTAAGGCACTTCCGTAGTCAGGTAGTTGTTAAACCAACAAATTGGCGCCGGTTTTTATTTTTGGGAGCGCCACGCGCCAAAGCCGGCGCACTTTACGATTTTCGAGCGCGCCACGCGCCAAAGCCGGCGCACTTTACGATTTTCGAGCGCACCACGCGCCACATTGGCGCGCTTTTATTGTAAAGTGCGCCGGATTAATCCGGCGCAAAGTGTATGGATTCCAGTCTGGATCCCGTATCAGTACATATATATTACATAATTACAATGCAACATTATTTTAATGATTAAATTAATTATTATAAGTACAGTATTATAAGCAGGGATCGCACACGCACAGTCAGACATCAGTAGTTACTTTTTGCGGTAGTGGTATGGCTTTGCGGTGTATACCGCGGTATACCTTAGTGGTGTATACCGCGGTAGCGGTAGTTGAGTTATAGCTGTATATTTCATTCATACATACCCATACCTGTGGTATTTTCGTATGGCAAAAATAAGACTACTGTAAACTGTAACTGTTATTGAGTTAATGTTTATTGACTAATTGTTTTGATTAGGTTCACTGTGTCAAGTACAATGCACACATCTCTGCATCTCCAACCAGACACTATATAACATTGGAGTTGGAGGTGTCTCATTCAGTCATTGGTTCCCCCAAGCTTGACACTAGAACAAAGCCGCCTCCGCTTTGCAGGACATTGCTTTAAGCTGTGAGGACCAGCCAGTGCACCTCTCATGGAGTGAATAAGCATTGTGGACAGCCCATGAATTTCTTGAGACGCATCTTTCTTACTGTCTTAAAGGACACTGGACTTGAAGATGCAGATGATCTAGCAAATGTCATGGGTGATAAGTCTGTAAGAGTGTAAGGGAGTTGTGGAGGCGCACTTTTGTCTACAAGCCGGCACAGCATTCTTAATAGGGTCTTTATATATAATGCAGCTGCAATACAGCATGCCGATTGTAGTAGTAGTATGTGGTGAGGTGATAGGGCTCCTTCAATTGGTAAAGTCAAAAGTGGCCGTTTATTGTTTTAGTTAGAAAAGCCTGCCTGCCTCTGTAACCTGTTCCTTTCCCTCAATTGGTTTATGATTATGACAGTATGATGTGTGTTACTTCTTACTTCTGTACTTATTATGTGGACTGTGGAGACCCCAACACGTTAATCAGTTACTAATCCCCTTTCATTATCCAGCCGTTTAAAAATACCCTTCCTGTTGTATGGAAAAATTAGAAGAGATGGTGGTAGCATCAACTTGTGGTATTTCTTTCTGATAGGGCTCCCATAGGGCATAGGCTTAGACGAAATCGTAGCTTGTACTGTAGTTAGTCTTAGCCAGTTAGCAGCGGCTGCAGTTGGCAAACCTGGCATTGCTACCAGTTTGAGTTTCCACCAAATATAATTTGTAATTCTGTAATTAAATATTTGTTGGAGCATAATCTAATCTAGTCCTAAACAGCTAAAGACTCTAAAGTCCTGGGTACATAAGGCTGTAAGGTTAGACATAACATGAATGTAAATTGTAAACTAAACAATACTGCAATATGCTACAAGTAAAATACAAAGTAGGCCCTACCTAGAATGCGAATGCTAGAATGTACCATTATATTCTAAGTACAGTACACTGAAGATACATACAGAGCTGCAAAGTAAAAGTAAGTAAATTTTCTTCGGCCGCTAGGCCAGGGATTACGCACAAAGTCTGACGACTTATTTCCAGTGCGGTTCCCCCAGAACTTTACTCCCCAGAGGAAACTCCAGTACTCATTTAGCTACCACTTAAGGATGCAAGGCAGAGATGAGCCCTGGCTGGTCTCTTTAAAGCATTCGTGCCGAAACGAAAACTGCCCTGGCCCATGTGAGGATCGAACCCACGACCTACGGGAGATGTGAATTCAATGCACAATGCAACCACTACACCAAGGTGGAACAGTTATGTTTGTTATGATTGTTATGCAAAGGTAACTTTCCATAACTTAATAGCTGTCTGGCTGTCTCTCATATGTCATGCTTCATGTACCTTTAAGTTTGATTCTCAATGTCACGTCCAAAATTGGACTTAAAGTCCAATATTGGACTTTTGTAAAAATTTAAAGCCTTATAAAAAAAGTTCCCCCTGGTGAATTTCAGGTCCCCCTGTTCAAAACTCTTATTTTTTGATATATTTTCGATTAAAAAAAAAAAATCCCGCCCGATCCAATTACCCAAGGCCCTGGAACAATTGGCTGATTTGAAGTCCAATATTGGACTCACAGAAGTCCAATTTTGGACTTGAACTGGAGTCGAAGTCCAATTTTGGACTCAAGTCCAATTTTTGACTTCTCACCGACTGACGAATTGATGGTTGCTACTAGGGCTCGATCGGAGTTGGGATTTGGCCGGAGCCGGA
Source organism: Nemertoderma westbladi (assembly GCA_032718475.1). Taxonomy (NCBI): domain Eukaryota; kingdom Metazoa; phylum Xenacoelomorpha; order Nemertodermatida; family Nemertodermatidae; genus Nemertoderma; species Nemertoderma westbladi. The sequence goes on along the minus strand of JAUCBJ010006144.1, from coordinate 9,965 downwards.
GCAGGAGCCGGAGTTGGACAATTTGGCCGGAGCCGGAGCCGGAGTTTTTCAAAAATTTTAAAAATTTAATTATTTATTAAAAAATAAATAAAGTATGGATATCGTTCGCCAATCGCCTATAATCAATCATAATACTGTAGGTCTAATTAATTTCATAATTCAGTAATTTATCTGTTTATAGATTTACGAATTTTCAATTTAAAATTTAAGTAATTAATTTATCACGGACAGACGGCCTGACGCTGACGGCTAAAAATTACAGAATTACCTACAGTGTACAGTACCTAACTCACTAACTGTCTAATTGTGGTAGAGGTGTGTACTGTATGTAGCCTACCGTACGTCAGTACGTGTACCAGTCTGCCAGTATTGCAGTCTGCAGTACACAGGTACAGTATGCTGGCATGACAGCAGTAAATGGCTGCAGTGGTACAGTGTACAATCATAGCATTTACAATTTTTTACAGTCAGACAGTAAGGCCTATCTGTAATAGTCTGCTAGTCAGCCAGCTGGCCAGGAACGGATCCTATGCAATGTAAATCTCATCAAATCTCTAGTGACCACACAAGAACTGCAACGCTTTCCCAATTCACTGTATTGCCTACCTCCGAAGTGGGACGACTAATATCATCAGCACCCAACAAGCAATGTCCTCAGGACCCATTGCCAACCAGTATCGTAAAACAGTGCATCTCGAGTCTTTGTATACCAATCAGTATTATGACAAACAACTCTCTGCAGAGCGGTAACGTCCCTGACGTTTGGAAAACGGCAACAGTCACGCCGACTTTAAAGAAAACTAATTTGAACTCGATTATAAAATCCAATTTTCGACCTGTAAGTGGTTTACCATTTGTATCAAAAATTGCAGAGCGAGCAGTAATGTCTAGGGCTCGATCGGAGTTGGGATTTGGCCGGAGCGGGCGGAGCCGGAGTTGGACAATTTGGCCGGAGCCGGAGCAGGAGTTTTTCAAAAATTTTAAAAATTTAATTATTTATTTAAAAAAAATAAAGTATGGTTATCGTTCGCCAATCGCTCATAATCAATGATACTGTAGGTCTAATTAATTTCATAATTTATAGATTTACGAATTTTCAATTTAAAATTTAAGTAATTAATTTATCATGGCCAGACGGCCTGACGGCGACGGCCTGATGCTGACGGCGACGGCCTGACGCTGACGGCTAAAAATTACCTACAGTACCTACCTCGCTAACTGTCTAACTGTGGTAGAGGTGTGTACTGTAGGTAGCCTACCGTACGTGTACCAGTACTGCAGTACGTGTACCAGTACTGCAGTACAGTATGCTGGCATGACAGCAGTAAACTGGTAAATGGCTGCAGTGGTACAGTCTGACAGTGTTACAATCATAGCATTTACAATTTTTTAAAGTAGGGCCTATCTGTAATAGTCTGCTAGTCAGCCAGCTGGCCAGTACCAGTACTGCAGTACAGTCAGTCAGTCATTGACTTTAAGTGAATACTGCCTTACTGCAGTATTATCAGATTATACTTGACTGCTTGATATTGAAGCTGTACTACAGTACTTATAGTGTTAAATAATTGTTCAGATTAGAATATGCACGAAATATAATACTTTATTAAAAAATTAACTCCGGCAATATTTTTACCGGAGCCGGAGCAGGAGCCGGAGGTGCCAAAATGGCCGGAGCCGGAGGCCGGAGCTCCGATCGAGCCCTAGTAATGTCACAATTCCTACCATACATTGATGAACACCATCCTTTACCATGCACTGAATCGGGATATCGACGATTCCACAGTACCGAAACAGCCTTAATTAAAGTTCAATCCGATATCCTTATCAACATGGACAACAAGAAGGTGACATTTCTAGTGCTACTAGATCTAAGTGCCGCCTTCGACACTGTAGACCACGATCGGCTATTGAACGTATTCGAGTCGGACCTGGGAATTTGTGGCACCTGTCTCCGTTGGTTTTCATCGTTTCTCCGAGGACGTCATCAACACGTAACAACATTGGGTTCGAACTCTAAGGATCACTTACTAGAATATGGTTTTCCCCAGGGAGCTTGCTCATCATGTCACTACTTTGGGAACTTTGGCAGAGGGCTATTTAAAATCATCGAGCGACACTTACCGATTGCTTTACATGGATATGCAGATGATAAACAAACCTACCACGCATTTCAGCCAACTAACGAATCCGATGAAGCCGATGCACTAAAAGCTCTAGAAAATTGCATCGCAGATTTGCGCGAATGGTTCATCGAAAATAAACTAAAAATAAACGATGACAAAACCGAGTTTATAATATTAGGAACCCCGCAACAATTATCTAAACTAACTACTAAGTCTATTCGTGTTGGGGACTTTGAAATATATCCAGCAAAATCGGTGAAGAACCTTGGTGCATGGCTCGATCCTGGTCTAACCATGAGCAAGTTCATAACAAAAACTTGTAGCGCAGCCTTCTTCCACCTCCACAATATTCGACGCATCGCTAACTTTCTCGACCAGAAGTCTGCAGAAACCATCATACACTCGCTCATATCAAGCCGTATCGATTACTGTAACGGTCTTCTCTACGGTGTACCTGGCTACCAACTTGCAAAGTTGCAACGCGTACAAAACTCGGCTGCACGTCTACTAACCAAGGTTCACAAATACGATCACATCACTCCGAGTCTCAAGCAATTACATTGGCTACCAGTTCGGAAACGCATCGAATTCAAATTACTTCTCCTCGTTCACAAGTCCCGATCGCAACGAGCACCACAGTACATCCGCGAAATGCTAACCCCGGTGACCTACGCAAACCACACAACCCGAAGGTGCACTTCACTCTCGCTCGTCGAACCGCGTTTTAACTGCCAAACTTTGGGCCGTCGGGCCTTCCCCATAGCCGCCCCCAGACTCTGGAATAAACTCCCCACAGATATCCGTTCGATTTCCGATACACCGACCTTCAAGCGACGACTCAAAACATACCTTTTCTCCATGGCATACGCATAATTAGTTTCGAATACCTCTAGTATTTAATTTAATTATATTATCTAATTTGCTTCATTGAACTGTCTTTTAATGCTCTAATAATGTTGGTATGTATACTGCATTGTATATCGTACAAACTTTTTTCTTTTAACCATGTATTTTAACAAGCTCTAATTAATTTTACTTATATTGAAAATTTGAACTGAACTGTTGATTGAACCGTTTTATTTATTGAAGTATTCGTAATTGTATTACTGAACTTTATGTTGATCGTTGTCGTGTCACATATCTGCCTGTTTTTTAATGCCCAAATTGTGTAACGTTATCAAAATTTGCCGGTTTTAATGCTCTAAATATTTTACATATTCTTGATCACGAATTTGTCTATTTTGATACTTTTCGCCACGCAATAAAATTACAAACTGCATTGTCAATTTGTAGTAATTAATTTAAGTATTTGTAATTGTATCAATTTGTAAATATTTTACATATTTTTTATGACATATATTTATCATATATTTTACATATCGCTTACTTGTCCGTTTTAATATCCTAAATATTTTACTTTATCACTAATTTGTCTGTATTTGGTGCATTAATTGAGTTTCTTATATTCGTTTATCGTACTTTATCGCTATGTACCAATATCTCTAGATAGTGACTTAAGCGCCTTAGCGTACTGTTTAATTATTGTAAATTTGGCGCTATACAAATTTATTTTATTATTATTATTATTATAATCATGGCGTCAAGTTTGCTGATTGTATTTTATGTATTATGATATTATAGAAAACCATCTATATATTCTTATAAGTCGCTTATATCGCTAGTTGTCACTTAATTTAGTAATCACTATAAGGCTGACTACATAACTGCTACTTCCTCATATCCTCGACTCACACATCTACCCAACTGATCTATGTATTTCTTAATCACGTCTGCATTAGTTAGTTATGGTAGAATATAATCAATAGATAGCTAGGGTTTCTCCGTCGGGTCGGGCTACATCGGTATATCGGGTCTCAGTGTTATTATAATTACAGTATTAGTTAGGTATTAGGCTGTAGTCTTAAATCGTACTTAAGATTATCATTTCCAATGCCAACAATCCCCTGTCACATTTGCAAAAAAATCAATTACACATTACACTCAATTATACATTCATTACATTACATTACAATTACACATACAATCAAAACATAATATTCGATTTTCCCATTATTACGAGGTATTTCATCTGACCTGTATCTCTGGTGTTAAAAAATCAGACCATAATTATTTTAAATCACTAACCAATTGGATATGTTTCAACTCCATAGAATTGACGCTCCCTTTTTTATGGATTACTGACAAGGTTGAATATAAACTCTCCCTTTCTGACTGCCACTTACCAAATAATATTGACTTAGAGCTGCTTGATTCATCTTTTTTTAATCTCTTTGGACCAACGGACAATGGAAATTCTTCCGACTCGCTTCTAGCTGCTGATCCTGATTTTTTCAGGATGCCAGGATATTAGGAGGAAGTTCATCATCCCATCAATCGCTCATCTGAAATGACCTTCGCATAAGCATTTGTGGAATTTGTAGTTCATGTACATAATACTCATAATGGCTCAAACACCATAGCAATACATTGTAGCAATTGACGACGGGTATATATCGAAGGGGAGGAAAGGACGATTAGGACAACATGCATTGAATCTAAGGTGGAATTCCAAGGAAACCCTAAAAGTTTAGTATGATTTTCAGTAGGTTTAAGAACCATATCAGCCAAGGAGAACCATTCAATTGCATATTTCATTTTATAATTGGAAATTTCAGGACTGTCAGTACTATCAATAAAATGATCACAGAATAATGCATTAAGCAATTCAAGGTGTAATATTATGGGTTTATTCAGAAGTGGAAAAAAAGAGAAAGCCCTTCTATTTAAGGCGTTTATTTAAGCAATTCGTGCATTATTGCAAGGTCGGAAAAAGTGAAAACATATAAAATGATGTTGGAGTGTTAGTATAGGTGGTGAGGACTGGAAGTTAAACCAAATGGAACTCTTCGAAACTGCCATGATTATCCAGTTAACAGTATTATCTTCCAAATCTGTGGTTGCTTAGGTACCAAGGAATAATTATGTGGAGGTCTAGCTTCACATTTGAATGTTAACTGAACACAGTATCGACTAGGGTCATCCACACTCCTCCTGACAGATAGACCACCAAAAGTATTGGGTTCAAATGGGTTGTTAATGCCAATTGTCTCAAGGTCCCATATTCTGGAGACATCATGCATCTCAGAAATAATTAAACTTGGTGAGGGGGAAGGAATAGAAGGTGAATTTAGGAGACCATACAACACAAAACCAAAAAAATGTCTCACATGGATGTGGTATACCCTACCCAGGTTGCAAACATTTGCGAGAGTTGGTCAGCTCCAATTATAAGAATGATTTGACGGCTTCCACCATCAAAATCATCAGCCCAATTCTCCAATCCACATAAATTCAGAGGATTGGGAGGAAACTCTTGGCGCATTTCAGGACACAGGCTTGGTGTAGTCCAATCAAATAACTGAATTGGTTGTGGAGAGAAGTTACTATGTAGATGGAAGGTGATCTGAGCTGAGTTTTTGGAATGTACAACATCTACATAAGAACCAGTGTTGAGCTGCTGATACTGCAAAGGAGGAAGTTGGAGGTCAACAGCTACATATCATTAACAATATAAGTATGTTTAGACCCCTCATCTAAAAGTAAACAAACATCCAATAACCATAATCGGAATTAGGAGGTGTCTCTAAAGCCTTGGCAATTTTAACAAAAAAACAGAAAAACTCTATAGTACAGCATGAAGAACTTTACACCCACTTTTCAGTAAGTTTAGAACTGGAAGAAATGGTAATTGGTGAATGAGAATTGTTGTCATTGTGAGACTCATATCAACTTAATAGATGGCAGTCCCGTCCTGGTGCTGCCTAACGCATCAAAAAGGTGTTGGATAGTGTGTCCAAAATATTCCCCCTTAACAAGAGGGACAATATTTAGGGCTGCCTTTAATAATATTCTGTATCAACCATTAATTCGTTCTTCCAGTGCTTGGGTCAGTTACCATGTCTCACCACAATACCTGTACACCAAATATCCCATTATTGGGCTATCGATGATCAACATTTTTTTCAACCGACCATACCACTTGCTTACTTGGGAGAGCCTAATTAGTATTATAAGACAATACTACCACTACTACTATAATCGGCCTGCTTTATTGAAACTGCACATTGAGATGCTATGCCAGCTTAACAAAAACATTTTGTCAGGTGCAGCATGCATTATGAATGCTATGCCGGGGCTGGCTTATCAACAAAGTTTCACGCCAAAACTCCCTGTCCTCCATGACTTTCGCGATCATCTGCATCTTTAAGGTCAGTGTCCTTCAGGAGGCGTCTCACAAAAGTCATGGGCTGTCCACCATGCTTATTTTCTCTATGGGGCTGCCAAAGATCAAGATTGTGCACTGGCTGGTCCTCACGGCGAAAACAATCGGTACTCACGGGGGCGGCTTCGTTATAGTATCAAGCTTGGGGGAACCAATGAGACACCTACAATGTTATATAGTGTCTGGTTGGAGGTGTGTGCATTGTACATGACACACTGAACCCAGCGTAGCATTCTTGTGAATATGCCATCCGGAGATTTGATATCCTCAGCAGTTAGAGCCCAGCATGGACTCCCATAGAGGAGTACTGGAACTACTGCTGCTCTAAATAATCGGACCTTAAGTTTCCGATTAATTCTCGTTGACTTCCAAATCCTGGAAAACCCATTCAAGGCTGTCAATGCCTTTCCCTTACGTATTCGAATGTCCTCACCTAATCACTCAGACAATACCAATCATCGATCAACATTGCTGAAAACATTTTATTAATTCCTAGAGAGCGATCCAGGGCCAGTATTGCTTGACTGAAGAATAGCCTTTGCCAACCATCGATTAGAAAATATAAAATATGAACCTGACTCAATTTGCAAAGCCACGCACCCCCATGACTCAGACCAACATTCACCCTCTTCTGATTGTTTAAATATCACACATTGTGTGAACCGGGATAATTTGTATCGTTTATTGTTTTAGTTAGAATAGCATTCCTCTATAACCGGTTCCTCTCCCTCAATTGAAAAGGCTGGAAGCAATCTGAAACCTGAGCATGAATTGTATGGGATGGGTTTGGTGGGGGGGGGGGGGGGGCAGAGAGGATAGTGCCACTTTTCACATTGATGTGAAAATATGTTTCACACAGTGACACTATCCTCTCTGGGCGCACAAACATGAAGATAGATTAAATATGTCTTCATGTGATAGAGATAGCCTACTATATACTGTAATATTACTGTATATTCATGTGTAAAGCTGAGAATTCTGCGCATCTAATGCAACATATATTATTAAAATCCATTCAGAAAAACAGAAATGGTAGAGGTCCACAGTAGATAGAAATCTGTAATATCTGGAAATTTATCCCAAAAACGGGCACTAAAAATGCAACATTTCGACATTTTTCGCATTTTTCGGTAATTCTTTCAAATTAGTTTCTTAGAACTCCTTTGGGCAAATCTGTACCAGATTTCGTTAAAATTTGAACAAGTTAAAGTATTTTGGAAAGTTTTTCAATTTTTAATTTTAGCCTCAGTTTACTAGAAATGTACTACAACATGACCTGGAATATAGTGTCGTTATTCAGGTACCTAGACCACCCCCCCCCCCCCCATAAATGTTTCTACAAATCTTAATGAGATTGCATGAAATTTGAAACAGAGATAGTTTCACTCAACTCCTCCAGGGTAGGTTATTTTTGCTTTCATTCTTATTTTTATTGGTACCAACAAATCACTATAAGGTTGAAGAATAACTGCGGTGTAACTGGTGAAATATCACCGGCGACACCTTTTTCAAAAGCTTGTAGCTAAAGATTGATAGCAAAAATATAAATTCTGGCTCACCCAGCAAGGAGGAGGGAGGTGAAACTATCTCTGTTTTCAAATTTCATGCAATCTCATTAAGAATTGTAGACAAATTTGGGGGGGGGGGGGGGGTTGGGTATGTACCAGAATAACGACAGGGCATGGTGTACTGTATATAGGTATATTTTGGTTTGCTGAATCCGAATATGCACTCTATTTTCAATCTCAACCCAGTGTTTAGTTATGACAAGACGATTTAAAAATGTCCGTCAAATTACTGTACATTTTGAAAGTCCGAGCTGTAATTTATCGAATTTTTCCGCAAAAAATTACATCAATAATAAAACAACTTCCTATGAATTATATTTTTTGTATCTTTGGTCATCTATAGAACATGTTAGTAGAACCAATGATTGGTTCTACTAACCAATATTACAAAATTTTCAAGAGTTCGCCGAATCTGGTCAATTTTGAGGACAAATATGGATTACGTAGCCAAAATTGGTAATTTCCGGCACTTATACTCTTACAGTATAGTTCAAAAACTGAACCGGTTAAAAATATATTGAGTACAGCGCAATTGTCATTTCCCAATGAAACATTGAAAAATTCACCGAATATGGTCGTGTTGCACCGAGTTACAGTGATTTTATAATGGCACATCATTTTAAAATTAGCAATATTATATTATTTATTTAACCATTTTAAAATTCCCTCCATTTGAATACCAATAAAACGTTTACTTCCGGATTGGCTAGAATAATTTTTTACTTAAATAGGTCTACTGATAGTTACTTTATTGCGGCCTACTTAAAATATTTGCTTTAATGCGGCTTCCTAATTGAGAAAATTGATGACTAATATGTTATGAAATTGCTACTACTAGGATCGGCATGCTGCATTGCAGCTGTATTTTTAAGAATGCTGTGCCGGCTTGTCGACAAAATTGCGCCACCACAACTCCCTATCACCCATGACATTTGCTAGATCATCCGCATCTTCAAGGCCAGTGTCCTTTAAGATGCGTCTCAAGAAAGTCATGGGGTGTCCACCATGCTTATTCACTCCCATAGAGGAGTACTGGAACTACTGCAGCTCTAAATAATCGGACCTTAAGTTTCCGATTAATTCTTGGTGACTCTTGGTGAATGGCACCGAAACTGTCAGACTATGTTTGTAAAGAAGAAGAACAACGGATCCGTGCAGTTGGATTCCCACTTTCAATGACACTTTCGATATCCTGAAAGAGGAGTCTAAACTTACCTGGGAGAGTAGGGTCCATATCTGAGACTGAGCCTTAAAGGGGCGGCACACGATGTTATTGCGCAGCTAGATGATGCCTCAAAGAAAGATTTCCAAATTGTCTAAAACGGTTGTGGAAAGCATTCACCGATTCACCATACACAGCTTTCGAAAAATTAAAAAATCGGGTGTTGCTAGGAGACGAAACAGCGGACACCTTTCTTGCTGATTTGTGTAGATTTATTGGCGTTTGTGACAGATGACACAGAAAGTGCATGTGCAGCAGACTTAATGGCTGTCCAGTTTACCAACGGGCTGCCCTACAGTGTCCTTTCTGAACGAAGGAGATGGCTGGAGATATAGGCAGCGACAAATTGCATAGAATGTTGTCTGAACTTTCAATATAACCCATGGGTGCACTGGGGGTACAGAATGGGAGCATTATGGAGCTGCGGGGATTCGTGGTGCAAGTTGTGGTAGAGGAGCGGGTACTGATATAATGGACAGGACGCATCCATCGCGGGAGTTCAGGATGAAATTACCACATTAGTCGATACTGGAAGCACACTGAGTGTAAAAACCGAATCCACACATGTTCTCACTTCGGATCTCGAAAGTCTAGAAATTCTTCGCTGGGTGCACTGATATCCAGGGGTTCGAAGGTCTAATAAGTCGAGATGTTCTAAATGCGGTCTCAACTACCGGTCTAAATTTATTTGGTAGTCTTCCCACTAAGGTCCGCCAACCACTGCTAAACCCCTGCGAACAGCAGAAGAATCGAGTAATCTTCCTATTCTC
>JAUCBJ010006143.1:0-65219 GCA_032718475.1 Nemertoderma westbladi | reverse complement strand
AGTATAGCAGTAACAATACAGCAATAGGCTACACTAGCCCGCTAGCATTCCAAGACATTAGATTGATTGACTGTGCCTGTCTCAAAGTCTGTAAATTTCTCAATGCAGGAATTTTTGTAAATAAAATATAATTGCTGCTTCTAACAGCAGAACAGTCTGAACTCTATTTTAAATACCACTGAACCATTGCCCTGTCCTCCAATAAACTTGCAGTTCAGCTGAGCTAGGACTATGGATTCCGATGCCGACTCTGTCACTGATGACTGATCGCTACATTCCTTTCGACCGCTTTCCCAGGTCACTGGCTGACTGGTGGATGTCAACGAAATGCAAACCAAACATCAACCCACCCCCAGTTCAGCAGTTGACGTTGTGGAAGAAGAGCCCCTGCCAGCCCGCAACTCGATCAAGTTGAACTTGAAGCCTACAGTCTGACAGTCTCAGCGGCAGTGCTGCTAGTATCAGCAGAACCAGAAGTAACCGATACCAGTAGACTTTCTCAAACAAAACCGGACGACAGCAAAATCCCATGTAACACGACTCAACATTGAAGGACAGGGCAGCTGCAGTACCTACGCTAAAGCTGCTACTGGAAGACCTAACCGACGTCCTGGAGTTCGCCGCCATCGATGCACATGAAAACTCTCCAAACAGTCGGTTGGTCGGCCACTCCGAGAACATGGCGACGTGGATCTCCTCAGTGTGCAATGCAGCTAATGCATGCCGCTGCAGCACTGCTGCGTAAACCTACCTATACACCCGTTCCGGTACACAGTCCATTGTCTCGGGTGCGAGTTCTCGAATGGCTGCCCGATTGGCCTGTCAAGAACTCAAAGCCAACCTCGAACTCGAACATTTCGACAAAACTCAGTCATCACACGATCGTGAAGGCGAACTGGCCACATTTGCTGCTCAGCAGGCTGCTGACCAAGCTGCCCAAAACCTAAAACTCCAGTCTGAGTGCCGCAAGCTGACACTATGAAACTTTCAAAGAACTTGAACTGAGAGTGGAGCGTTCCAGTCTCACTTCTCGCTCTACTTCCGATCAGGAGAACGATGACAGCACGTCCAACATTGGAGTGAATCCCGATGTTCCTGAGCCTACACAAGCCAGCCTCCCTGCGGCCCCAGCTGCCCCCTCCATGGTATCAGTTGGCCCCCTGCGGGTTCCCCCGGCTGCCCCGCTCGCAGTCTCATCGACAACTGGAAACCCGTTATTCCTACCCCCTTCCAGTTGGGTGACCTTGGCTCCAGTGAACCTGTTGCCATCCTCCATCGGGACTCTATTTCCTCTCACCTAACTGTCCATTCCGCGCTCTCTCAGCAACGTGAACTCGCCGGTGTTCTTTTCGACTTCAGCGATCGGGCTTCACATCGATAACTGCTGCTTCCAATTGGCCAATCGCCACTCCTTGAGAAACTGCCCCTGTTTAGCGTCCCCAGCCAGGCCGACACCGAGAGTTCCCGGCTTCCCCCTGGATCCTTACTATCCTTACAATTACTGTTTGAAGTACTGGACCCGGGGGGGGGGGGGGTGGGGACACTACAAATACTACATTATCTTGAAATTTTTAACTCAATTTTAAATTAAAAACTGTTTTAAACATATGCTTTTGTGTATACTCCATTCTACACCCACCAAAGTAGTTAATAACATCCTTTATATTATCCTTTATAAACAAATTGGTGTAATTTTTATGAATATATAAATACCTCCATAGCGCCCAAGTACTACATTTGTACCCTACCTAATAAATTGAGATTGGTTAAAGTTTTGATACTGTTTTTGAAACTATGTTTAAGTTAGACTATTTGGACTTAGTTCTGAAAATATGAATAAATTACCTTGAAGTTTTAGATGTCTGGGTTTTGCTGGGTTAAGGGGGGGGTACACCATTTTGGTCAAAAATATGTCGAAATTTTTTTATGGTCTATTATAATGCACCATTGAATGGTGTTTCCAAATCTGATAACCGCTATTTAATAGCTCTTTTAGTTTTTAAGTTATAACAATTTCCATTTAGGGAATCCTGTTGAAATTACTATTACTATGTATAATGAAAGGTCGATTATCTCCAAATATTTTTTTTTATGAAATTGTCAACTTCAAAACCCTACTATTTCTACAATTTTTGAGCAATTAGTCTGAAACTTCCTGTGGGTGTCTAGATAGCCACCCTGCATAAAAGTATCAGACAACTTTTCGAAATTATTTGTTAATAAAATTTAATACTATTTATAACAAACCTAAAAATTAGCATAAATTTGCAGCGCCACCTAGCGGTGCAGAATTATTTTCACAACATTTCGCCTGATAGTTATGTTGCCCCATCTTTAATCTATCATATAAAAAAACTTTCATGTGATTAAGTTAAAAACTGTAAAAGCCTTAGGGTTTTAAGCGCAACCAAGTTTTTTTTGTTGTTAACTAGTATTAACTAATATTGAATAGCGAAAAATATAAATTTTCTAACCTGTCATGTAGAATAGCATCTTAGGTACTTATATTCCAAATTATACCCAAAACCAAACAATTTTGAAACGCTGAGAGTGATAAATCGAAGAGTTGTCCGAAAATGGTGTACCCCCCCCCCCTTAATATATTGTAAATATTAACCAAACATAAACCAATAACCCATAACCATCACACATATAAACTGGTAACATATAGCAGAATAGCCAAGATTCAGTCTCTTCTAAAACTTATTGGGAATTCAAACTGCAAAATAAATAATAAAGACGTTAAAGTAAATAATTTTATAGTAAAAAACGATATTTATTCAGGAACTCATTATTATTAATTATTATTACTAACTTTTCAGCCAAATATATTATTTTGTCTCCCCTAAATCCCGTAATAATTCCTATATTATATCAAAATTACCGTACTAAAAGTGTTACTTATTTTTTACGCTAATTGTGTTATATTGTACGGAAATTTCTAACATTTTTGAAATCGTCCAGTTGTATTAATTTTCTAGAATATTAGCTACACAGCTAATGCCTCATGTGTCTCCTCAATATTGCACCCTTTGTACATCAAGAAATATTGGTATCTTTTTGCTGCTTTGTTGTTGCCGCTGGAAAGACGGCATACAAGAATACAAGAGTAATGTATGTAAAGCGCAGGCTGACTTGACTGGCATATTGTCATGGCATTAATTGCATTTGCTCTGATGTTTTATGTGGCCATTTATTTGGTACGCAGCAAACTTCGGCCGGAGAAAGCTTCGCCCTCAAAATGATTATTAGCAACATTGTTTGTTGGTTTGGTTAGAAAAAGTCATATGTAATCTGCCGTTTCTGTAATTTGCTCATTTCCCCCGATCAGACGAAGATTGGACGCGGGTGAAGACGCGCCAAACCATTTATTTAACTAATATTCTTGAAATACAAAACTATTTACATGATTGTGTGAAAACTAGCACTTCTCAGAGTTATGACCCGAGTGTATTTATGTAACGAGCGAGTGGACCGAGTGAGGTTTATATAAATATAAACGCTGTTAACCGAACAGTGCCCTTTTCACACAATGGCTGAATGATGTATGTGCTGAATGGTGCGTAATTTTGTTACATTATGTAAACTTGTCGCCGTTTTCAACGCTTAAAATTATTATATTTAATATTGAAATGTTCACTCTCTAGTGATATAAGTGAATTGATATCCTTTTTAAGAAATTGCTTGCAGTTATTGTAACAAATGTAACGTAAATAATGTTACACTTACAGTACAATATGGCTCTCATGGATAGACTGAGAACAGTCAAGACGTTTATGAGTTTATTTATTGCTATTAAGTTATGAATACTTTACAGGGTTCCGTCCTATAGGCCGCAACGCTGTAAATGGTACTTTGGTCGTTGCGGAGATATCACCAGAACGCTGATAAGTTGTCATAATAATGTAACAAAATACATAATATGTTCTAGAATGGTTTGTATGTTAAATAGTCCGATGGTAGAGGTATGAGAATGAAAGTGGTGGGAATGGGCGTCGCGTAAGTCCTGAGTGCCTTGGAGTGAGTTTCACAAAACGGTGGATCCATCTCTTAGAAACGCTGACCAACCATTCTGCCAAATTAACTACAGCTGTGTCACAATGTATCTATAATGTTCTCCTGTACCACCATATTAAACAAAAACCCCCATGAGAGGATCAGCTTCACAGCCTGACTTCGCAGAGAGAACCGAGCCGTGAAATATGTCTTCCGCCAATGAAGAAAGAGCAACAATTAGTAATATTCAATTAAACTTATTAGTCTGCCACCTGCCCGCAGTCGAAATATTGAGGAAGGGAATTTTCTACTGTAATATTATCAATGGTCAGTCTATTTACATATAGAAATTAAATAAAAACGCTTAAATTACCTTTATTACTTGTGATTATTTCCCGCTAAAATATTGTGTTTTTTAAATAGAGTCCGTAATAAATACCGTTATTTATATTATCCCCCAAAAATTCCATGCCCCATTTTCTTACTCTTTCTTTAGAATTGTTAACCTTCTCAGGGAGACAACACATTTATTGAACTGTTATTTGTTATTTTGTACGGATATTTTGTACGAGTAACTATTATTTCGTCATCGTTATAACAGTCCTTGGACGAAATAATAGTTACTCGTACAAAATATCCGTACAAAATAACAAATAACACTTCAATAAAGATAGTTATTAACCAATTAATCGGTTTTTTCCGATATTATTACTTATTAAAAATAACTAAATTAACATAGAGTTCTATTGCTGAGTTATTCTTTCCCGGGGAATAATAACTGCTGAGTAATCATTCTGTATCACCGTCAGATCAGTACATGCAGTAAGCTTACTAGCGGTACTAATTTGTTTAGTTTAATTATAGTAAAATAGACATTCTAGAATATATATTGTTACAATTATTCTTCAAATGTTATTTAATTAAAGTATATTCTAGAAATCAATTATTTAATAAAATGCAGGTGAGTATTAAAAAACCTAATTGAAGCTAAAAAAATGTGCCATCATCTGAATCTCCATGGTAATAATACAATAATACTTGTTTAGTTCCAATCAATTTTTGGGCCCTAAAGTTCATTAGTGCCGATATTTTTTATGTTAGCTAGTGTATTTTTTTTACTAGCTAGTATATCTTATTCTTGAAAAAAAAAATAATATTGTTTTTTTGAGTGTTTTTTAATATTGGTGAATATTCTAGAACCTTAGTATATATTTTCATTAGTAGGCCTATATAGCTACTGTTTTTTTTTCTAGCTAGTATTTTTTGAAAATAAAAAAACTGTAACCTATTACAATAAATATCATTAATATTTTTGGTCATTAATACAAATTCTGCAACAAATGTTTAAACCTGAAATATCAATGTTATCACATTTTTTTATAATTTAAAAATACTAGCTAGTAAAAAACATTACAGAGCTACCATAAAAAACATACATACTAATGTTTTAGAAACCAATAACAAAAAACAAAAAAAATACAGTATTTTTTAAAGTTCAAATATGGTCCACAGGCTATACTAGTGCCTACCGTAGATATAGTTTAACTTAGTTAAACTCTTATAGGGGACCCATTAACGAGTTGTCTGTCGGTAATTTGCCCCGTTGCGTTCGTTCGTTTTCTACAAAAATTCAGATTCTTTCTAAACTTTTGCCGGACTATATACTGTACGTACCAAGTTTAGTTTAATTTAATCAAGACATGACCGAGTTATTAGCGATCAGAAATTTACGACGACGACAGACGACGACGACAGGCAACTCGTTAATGACACCCATATGCTAAGGCTTCGCTCACTTCGTGGCTCGCCCCGCAAGCGAATTCTTTCTTGACAAGATGGTGGCGGTGGCGGTATGGACTGGGTGGGGGTGGATATATGGTGGCGGGATGTTTAGATGTATTAGAGATTCAATTGGATAGGGATCAGTTGACACTGATGGATGAAGCTGATAATGAGATTCTACAAGTGATGCCTTAGATGTGGACGATTAGAAGGGGCTAATTGGATGTGTACACCACTTATGTTATCAATACTCTTTATTGCTTATTACCGGTATGCATGTACAGTACTTTAGTTGTCGAACTGGACAGGAAATGTAGTACATGAATGTCGGTGATATTCATCACCAATTCAGTTATTTCTCCCCAGGGAATAATAACCGTCTTGAAATAAAATATAATACACATAAAGAATTACAAAATTGAAAATATATTATATTTGTACTCCCAAAATATCCAAGCCCCATTTTAATACTTCTGCCCCCAAACTAAAGCCCTTTTAGAAATGTGGGAAACCTGGTAAAATTGGTTAATAACTCACTTATTACCAGGTTATTTAGTTATTTTATGAGTTATTTACCCTCGGGCCAGTTATAAACCCTCGGCTTCGCCTCGGGTCTATAACTCGTAAAATACAGTAACTAAATAACCTGGTAATAAATTATGGTATTTTATTTATATTATATTTTAATATTTTTTATAATAAATTTTTTACATTATATTAATATTATTTATAATTAAATGTAAAAGTTAGTTTCCAACGCAACTCTATTGGAATTTTTTAGTAATTTTATATAAAACTTACAGTTTTACTAAATCCAAATCTTCATTTCAACTCGAGAGGCCGGATTGTAGATAGTAAAACGATACCAATAAGGTCCTGTATCTTCCCCCCCACCATATTCTCCGTTCAAGTTACTGTTTGCGCAATTGTTGTACCACCACGACCCAGTATGATATACGGCGCAGTTGACGTTGTCCCACCTGTCATTATCGCGGTCCTTGGTAGTGAATGGGAGACCGTTGTGAAACTCCAATGAGTCACCAGCAGTACCATGGTAACCGGATACATTTAGGGTGTAATTAGTTGCAGCTGATCCGATAGAGAAGTTGTCGTATTCCGCGTATTTGTGTTCGTTGGTGTAATGCATCACCCGCTGGGTTTTATCATCCCACCCCCTTCCAGTGAACCACAAATCGACTCTCAACTTCACCCCGCCTTCACTCAGTTTGTGGATCGTCTCCAACCCCAACCAAAAATTGGTATTCGGGTCGCCAAATCCTTCAACATATTCATCCCAGTTTCGATAGAAGTCAACAAATCCATCAACTCTTTGTTGAATCAGTTTCCAAACTGATCTTTGTTGAATCTTTACCCCATCATTTAGGATAGGCGCTATTAGCTTATACAGTTTTAACCCTGTGAACTGGTCTTTCAACTCTGCATTCTGTTGTTCCAACTCTTTATTCTGTTGTTCCAACTCTTTAACCTGTTAGGAAATATTATTAATTGAAATTGTTTATTAACCCTTTCGGTACCTAACTTGAAATTATCCAAATCCCCAAATGCCCAAGTCTAATTCATGAATTTCTAAAGTCTGTCTGTCTTTCTGTCAATTTGTCTGTCAGGACTTTAGAAATAATAAAATCTACTAACGTTCTCACTATAGGGGTTTTCCTGGTCAAGGATTCCATTTCCGCTGTCAGTTTTCACTTTTGACCTTATCCAGACTGTCTGTCGGTCTATTTGTCGGTCAGTCTGTCTGTCAAAAATATAAAGAATCACATTAGTTAATTAAAATTCTTGCTATGGGGGTTTTCCTGGTCAAGGATTTCATTCCCGCCGTCAGTTTTCACTTTTTACCCTATCCAGACAGTCTGTCGGTCTGGTCTGTCTGTCGGTCAGTCTGTCCAATTTGAAACAATTTGAAAACTAACAACAGGGTTTACCTTATTGCTGCAGTCTGGCAGTCTGTAAGCAGGTCTGCAGTAGGCCTACGGGGCCTACCGTAGTTAAATTACAGTAGATACAAGCTGAAATGCGCCGCTAACATATAGAAGCATGTACTTAAAGAGTCCAGCAACATTTTCCCTTCTTAGAAATCGAATAAATGTCATTGAACAGACGTATGTGCCATGGTACCGAAAGGGTTTTAAATTCTGTAAATCCTCTGCACACATCTGATCAGTAGTGGTTGGGTTGGAGTTCTCTAGGGATATCAATAAACGCCGGCATTTCGACCCAAAATTTAGAGCAATTAAATTCTAATTATGTTTGCGCTTTCAGACCTTTAGCAGTTTAACCTGCCAATTTTAGGTGTCCTCTTGTTTATAAATCGACTTTAGCCTATAACAATTATTTAGTGCACATGAAGTAACATAACATTTGCCGAAGCCAGTCTATGCGCGACCATTCCCCCACAGTTAAGGGAGACTGGATTCGGGTGCTTTGAAGTTATTGCGTTGCAGACCTACTGTATTATTCGATTGATCGTTACTATATAATCTCCGACAATATTATTCACTTTCGGGGAAATATTAACAGTTCCTTTAGGACGTGGCGCTTTAAGTATATAAACAGAGTTATGACTTATACTACACACAACGAGATGGCTACTGATTTTCGTAAATAGCGCATTGTTTAGGAGATGCTTTATTATCTGTCACACTACTGCATACGACTTCCCACTGCTGCACACTGATCTGCCAACCGTCACTGAATTTGACCATATATAAGGAGGATAGCAACTGACACATGTAGGGATTATGAAATAGCATTTAATTCACACTAAAACCACTATAATGTAAGTCGCAATTGCTACCAGTAACCGGTCCCTCTTACCTTCAGTAATCAAGAAGGGGGTTTTATGATTATTTATTGGTATTCTCCAAATATAACAACATATCCATCAACATATAACAATTAATAACAGACAGTAAAGAGAAGTAAAATAATGCGGTGAAAGTCAGTATGTCGGTACCGCAGTTGCAGCAAGGTGCAGTTGTTATGGTTTGTTGCACAGTTGCACAGTGCAGTAGGGCCAGGTAATAGATTTACGTTCCTATAATCAAAGCTGTCTAATGTTGGCTAAAGTCTGAAACTTCCAACACAGAAGTACAGAATAATTTCCAAGCAGTTGTTCTCGCTCAGAAAGGTAAACAAAGACCGTAATGCATTGCGCGGTTTTCCGTAGGCCTCTGTACAAGATAAAATGAAAATCTCTCTGATTGGCCGAGCCTGAACAAAGAGAGGCTCCACGTGTACAGTAAATCAGCTGACAGATTTCGTCATCGGAGTTCCATTCTTTTAGAGTATTAGGCGTATTGCGGCAGAAAATGGCTTGTTATGTCCGCTAAAACACCTACAGGGTACATTGTGGAGAAAATGGCATGTTATGTCCGCTAAAACAACTACTACACAGTTCATTGCGGAGAAAAATGACTTGTTATATCCGCAAAAGCTTTTACACCGCTCCCAGAAAATGGGATTTAATTCTATAAAATATAAAAATCACAGTTTCTAAAATATAAAAATACTCTAAAGAGTTAGTCAAACGGCGTTTACACAGTTTTTTGAAGCTAGCAAGAGTCCTTTTCTCTTTGGGGAGAGCCACTTTACTAGGAGGGCTATAACTCCTGGGTGAGGGGTGCAATACAATTGCATCGGAAGGTTTAGGATTACGGTCGGTGTATCCGCCGGTTGAGGTACCCGGTTGATCGATATCAACATCAGTGGAACGAGGTCGAACAACCTTCAGAGCGCGTTTCAGGACAGCAGCTCTTACTGGTCCCTGACGAGTCGTCTGCACGAGAGCGGTAGGTGGACCGTGAGTAGTGAGAAATTTCCTCAGTTTGATGGTTCTTTCTAACTCGCGTTCTCGGGCTCTATATTCATAGGGTCATCTATGAACTTCCTGTAGTTCTGGATGCGAGTTGATGAACAAGTCACCATATTCCGGATCTTGACAAATGAAGTTTATCAAGTTATAGGAATTAAGATCGTTGGGATTAATGTTCCTGAGATATTTACAAACAAATTTGGTCGAAATATTCTCGCCAACACGCTTCATTAATTCGTAACTCGGTGTGCGAGATTTTTGTTCATACGGGTGGAACGCATAAACTCCTTCGTAGGCACATCCAGGGTAATAGCGATGACGTGACTCACAATGTAAATCCGCGTTCGCTTCCCAGGCTCGAATATAGCGTAGGGTAATCATTTCATCTACGCTTTCCAGATCGCGGTTGAAAGGGCATTCAAAACTTGCATGTCCTTTAAACTGACAATGATGGCATTGAGTCATAAATTGGGGGCAGACTGCAAAAATGTGCAAGTTATTGAGTCTACAATACGCACAATAGATCTCCATCGTAGGCTGTTCATGGAAGTAGGAGCAGGGTACGTGGGAGTCCACAGGGGTGAAATTGTCTCCAGATGCACATAATCGGCAACATTTCCTAGAGATATAATTGGCATGCCGATAATTGTACGCGGTGAGACATTGTGGACCCTGATACCATTCCAGGACGTAGTTGTTGTCACTGCTCCGAGGTGCGGTGGGCTGAATCTCCTCGGATTCTAAGCATATTGGTTTGTCTTTCAATTGCATAGCTGAGGTAGGTGTGGCTGTCTCCTCAAGCAAACCCAGTGTCTGAACTTCCACGATAGAGTAACCCGTGGGGATTCAAGGTCTTTGTATAACAGAGGAATGTATGTTCTGTATACAAACGTCCTTGAACATGGCAAATCCAGCACTGTCTAACTTCTCAGCAGCTGAGTCTCTTAGGCTGAGCTTGGTCAGAGCGCGGTCCTTGAACTGACAATCAACGTTACGGAACGGAGTCAGAAAGCGCCTGAAGCATTTGAAGCGGATGAATTTATTGTGTTCATCTAGCTTGGCGAGTTTGGTTCCAAGTATTAAGGGATGGGCGTGTATAGTATGACTGCACACATCGGCTAGCCAACTGGCAAGTGCGGTGCTTTTGAAGATAGTGTATATAGCTAATGAGGGACGAAGTGGAACACTCATGAAGCTATACACGACGCCAGGTGCGGTCAATGGTCCGCCAAAGTATAATCAAGAATAATGATCTCCATATACTTGTTGATAGTTGATAGGGTTTCCGACTTTGAAATTCCATCCGTATTCTTGAAAGGCAAGATGTCCGATGGAAGTTTGTTGTACTTTATTGATGCTACTGGGTGTATTGGCATACATAGTTTGGAAGAAACATTTGGCCTTCTGCCCAGGGAGCAATCAGCTGAGTATCTACGAAGGGATACGGGATATTCTCCATGTTCCTAAAGTCGTTTTGGAGATCTCCATAAACAGCTGAGCCGATTTTAAGGATTCGTTAAACAACATCTTGAGCACAGGCTGGGGTAACATCGATCCATCGATACCCATAGCCGGTTTGCGCTCGGTGTCGGTGACGTAACGCTGCACGAGTTCGAATTGTCCATGACGGAGTTTCTTTTGTATCTCGGTGAGGGTCTCGAAAGAATAATCAATCACGTCGGAACACGCTCGAGTAAATACGTGGGTAGAACCAGCTAGTCCTCGTATATGTATCATGCGCGTAGTTCTCAGTTCTCCAACCGGAACGCTACCTTCATTGTCGTAAGTGACAACTCCATACATTTCAATAACGTTAAGAGTTTCGTTTCACTCTTTAGTGGCATTTTCTAGGGTCATCCCCACCGGATGCCATAAGGTGGCGCATTTGCTAGCGTTGGGTAGATCTCCATACTTCAGATATTGTGTAGTATACGTCTCTACATCTCCATATCGTTGTATTCTCTCTTCCTCGAATAATACGTCGAGATTCCAGTAGACTAATCGAGTTTTGATAAATCCATCAAGATTATATGGAGGCAGTTTATCTTACTCTATTCTGGAAACATTGTAGGGTTTTCTGAATAAGTTTACTTTCACTAACTGATCCAGATGTTTCTGCAGTTGTTCGAGTTCGACGAGATCGAGAGGATTTATTAGTGGTAGAAACCTTAGAATATGTGTAGGATCTTCCGGTTTTATCATATAATATTGAGTTAGATTGACATAATAAGGGTGATCTTTGATCCCATAAAACGAGTTTGGTAAAGGTCTAGCGCATATGTTGACCTTATGTACCATACAACGGACAAGATCCGCTCGATTGTCCGGAGGTTTAACGAGTATACCTTCGACACGAGCGGCCTCGATTGGCGGAAGCTGTAACATAGGAGCGTCAGCAATAAGATCTCGAGATCTTAGGTTGATATCAACCGGTTGGGGTTGTACCGTTGCGAAGAGTTTGTCTCTGAAATGGGGAACCATTGATGGATGAATGATGGTTTTGGAGTAGAGATCAGTCATAAGGATTTGAGCTTCTGGTTGGGCTAAAGCTGCTTCTTCTCTTTCATCCATTTCAATGTGTTTCTCCTCGAGCTGATTTTCCTCCACTTGTTGTTGTAAGCGTTTGTCTAAAAACTCTTATAGAGAATAGGTTTGTCCAAGTTCGATGTCTTCCTCGAGGTTCTGGATTTCTCAATCGAACTGGGGTAAGGCCAACTCCTTTACCGCTTGGACTTGTTGCTGCAATTTGCGTTTCTCCAAACAATCGTAAGTTCCTTTTCCGATCTTCTGCCGAATAGCGTCTAACGCGTTTCGTACAACGCTCTCCTCGACTTTGGTGACAGGTTGTATCGGGGTTAACCCAGGACAATTGTATGGGTTGAACGGCGATATTAGACGTCCGCGTCCCAATCCGGCTAGGTAGGATGGGCGAATATCTAGCGAGCCCACTACCAGAGTGCCACCGATTAATTGTTCGGGTAACACAAGATCTTTGAACAGTGAATACAGTTCAGGAGGATCCATTATACTATTAGGATGAAGAGTTTGAGGTCTCACTAGGGAATGAGGAGGTCTGACCGAGTATTCCGGAACTCTGATCATGGGTTTATTTAAGGATCGTTTGAGTCAAGCGATCGTAGGTGATACGTCAAACAAGTTTTGCTCGAAACTTCCATAAGTATAGCGAGTAAAACTGGGTTTAGCACAACGTCTCCGCAGATGTTTATGTCTTTCTGTTTGTTGGTTGGGTCTAGGGCATTCATAGCAATAATACCAAAGACGCATGTCTTGTAGAGGAAACGTGGGTGATCTTTCTCCAGTTTTACAATATTCTTCCATCTGTTTGAAGCTATCCAGTACAACAGGTAGAGTTCGATCGGCAGTAAGATACATCATAGTCAAATAGAGTCGTTTGAGTTCCATCATAGGGTCATGATGTATACCTTGAGGATATCGAGTTTCTAGATTTTGTTGACTGGCAATATTGAGATATGTTTCTCTCAAGAATTCCAGATATTCATTGAAGTCGCTGCGTTCATCCGGCTCTTCAACGTCGTCTCTTTCGAGTCGGTTTCGAATAGAATTCTCATGTTCGATTCTCGGTTTATCGTTCCGACTCCGCTGGGTATGATATTTAAATAGAACCATTTCCCTTTCGGTGTCTACATCGTCCGTATCGTGTAAATCGATAATATGGCCAGTAGTTAAGAAGTCCATTTACGTACCATTATGATGCATGTAGCAAGCGGTGAATTTTCTATAGTCCAATTCACGCGTGAGTTGTTCCTTGGACATTGGCGGTTTGATATTCGGCCATTGTCCTCCATAGTAGTGGGACTAGCGTCTCCATGTATTAGGCTATCAACAAACGCTTGCAACGGTAGGGTATATCGCTCCCTGATACCAAGATCATCTTCTATCAACTCAGTCATAGCTGCTATATGAGTTTATCAATATTATAATTAATTATAATTAGGCTAGTGGGCGTCGCTGCCTACCTCTCACTGCCCCCGGACAGCGCAAGATCCTCAGCGCCGATGTACAGTTGTTGCGGTGCTTATCGCCAACGTAGTAGCTACACAACGACAACAATAACCAGCGCGAGTCACTCCACTGTCCGTCCCATGGGCTTAGATTTACTTCAGGTTCTTACTGCAGAGGTAGTGCTACTTTCACAACTGTGACTAGCTACTGTAAACACACTTTAGTAGCAACATTCACCTATAAACGCACAAATTCCACACAATTGTCACAAATTGTACACATTCGTTTGTCCGTTAGTCAAGTGCCTTCCAGGATGCCACGTTATTATTATGTATCCTTGGATACTAGCAGTGCGCTATTTATTCCGTATGCTATTCAATGGGGCAAGCTTTCTATTGTTCTTTTAACTCGCTTCTAATTCTAGCGTGGTTGTTGCTATGGTGACATTATGAAAAGCTAGCAGTAGAATTAGGGTAATTCTCATGCATACAGATCTGGGATGCTATTTAATAGTAATTCTTTAATTGTCAATATTCCCCCTTATACATGATTTTATGAATTTTATCGGCTATTGACTATAATATATTGGAGATTCTCACACACTAATATACTTAATAGGATAAATCTCCGCTCCCGTGATCTATTATTTAATGGAATTTTTGGAATGTTATAAATTGTATAAAATAACAATTTATCAAATTCATGAGAGGATATGAATTTAAATTATTCCCGTAAATTTTATTATTTAATATTAAATAGGCACAATTTTATTCCAGAGCATGTCTGGGGACTGGGATCCTTGATTCTAGGAAATTTGTCCTTTTAAGAGTATCGGTAAGTGCTACGATATCTTAATCGACTAGAATTTTAAAGGATCTAAAATTTAACAGATTTTGATTTATATATTTTCTTGGTTTACAAACTCCTTAGAGTTTATTTTTATGCATTTACTCTATTATAACATTTGCTTTAATAGATATTAACTATGTAATACTTAAGATGGGCACCGATTTATTACAGAACATGTCTGGGGACGTTAACCACTGATTCTTGAATTTTGTCTTTCAAGTATATCGGTGGGTGCCGCAATATCTTAATCGACTAGAATTACAGATGGTTAAAGGGTTTAACAGATATATTTTGCGTTTTACGCTACTGTTAACCCTATTAAACCCGTGGGGGGGGGGGGGGGGTCAATATGACCCCTCCCGTGGTTTTTTTATTTTAATTCTGAAACAAACGCAGTTGGAATTCTGAAATTTTATGACTTTTCCTAAAAATCTATTGTCTTCCTAGTAGTGAAAACCGTTTTCAAAAATATTGGGTAGTTTTCGAGTTATAGCACCATTTTTTAACCCTACTTTTGGCACTTTTTTTGAGACGTTTTTTGAAAATTACATTTCATTAAATATTAATTGTAACATCTCTATTTTTTATTTACACCGGTTTTTTGGTGTTAGCAATTGGATGGAATTCATATAAATTGATTTAGAAATTTCAAACTTTTTTTTTCGGCGAGTGCCAAATTTTGGTGCCAGCACCAAATTTTGAAATATGTCAATTTTGTAAATTGGTTGTTTGAAACTTGTTTTTTACGCAATTTGGGTTTTTTGGGGTTCTGGTTTCGATGAAATATATACGAGTTGCACCAAGCGTATCAAACTTGTATTTTTCGGTGCTGTGTGCAAATTTTGGTGCTAGCACGAAATTTTGAAAATCCATTCAATAGATAAAATTGCTTGTGACAATTTATTTCTTGCATTTTAGAGGTTTATGGCTGTTCTGAATTCAATGGAATATATAATTATCGAACTAGACATCTCAAACTTGTATTTTTCGGAAGTGGGTGCAAAATGTGGTGCTAGCACCAAATTTTGAAAACCATCAAATATATCAATTGATTGTGTCATCTTGTTTCTTGCGTTATACGGGTTTGTTAGGGTTCTGAATTCAATGGAATCAGTAAAAATTTCATAAAAGTTTTCAAACTTGTATTTTTCTCTGGTGGGTGAAAATTGTTTTTTGCACCAAATTTTGGAAAATGAGTAAATTGATCAGTAGATAGTATCATCTTGTTTCTTGCGTTATACGGGTTTATGAGGGTCCTGATCCGAAGGAAACAATAAAAACAGCACTGGACATCGCAAACTTGTACTTTTTGGTGATGGGTACGAAATTTGGTGCTAGCACCAAAATTTGCCAAATTACGCCAAAAAATACAAGTAGCAATGATCTGGCATATTTGAAATGTATTCCATTAGAAACAGCGCCCTAGAAAACCTAAAAAGGTGAATTTATAGCATCGTATAAGTGAATTAAAAATTTTGTGTTCTAACTGAAAAGTGCTGGTTACTTGTTTTTTTTTATTTTTTTCCTACGCATAGAAGACTAAACAGCCATTTATGGTAATCATATCATTTTTAAATATTTTCCAATGTATTTTGCGCCCCAGAAAACCTGTATTGAAAAACAATTAGCCGAAAAATGTAACTTTCAAATTTTGTGAAAATTTTGCACTACTTGTAATTTTGGTGCTGCAATATTACCACTCCAGTCCATTTTTTTGAAAATTTTTTTTTTCGGTCGGATCCAGACTAGTGATACCTACGTACAAACAAAAAATCAGACGTTTTCGTTAATATTTGTAGATTTTAGAGGGAAGGGTCAATATGACCCCCCCCCCCCCCGGTATTTGTACAGCATTTTATAGCCCGGTACTAATAGGGTTAAAGGGACATCACGCTACTATATGTATTATTTAATATACGGTATGAGAGCAATATTGCAAGGATCAATGTCAGTGAGAAGAGGCAAGTCGTTTCCAAGGTCTACCCGGAGCTTGGTTTAGTCGAGACACGAGGATCTGAACTTTGCATTCCTAATACTCTACTTACCAATAAGACTTGAGTATAGTAGGAGCTTTATTGTACTTTAATAAGTACGGACATTTCATCTTACTGTAGTCACGTATTTATAATATGATACGGTCAGTAAGGAAAGAGAAAAATAATTATTTCTCGCCGTTGCACAAAATATAATGTTAAGTAATTAAATAATAAACACGAATATATATTGCACTAATCTACTAAATAATCGCTAAAATAACATTCTACTAGATAAAATTAAAGAAAACGATTATAATAATAAAATTACGTAATAATACATACATAAATATAAAAATAATAAAAATATATAAAATAATGTAGTCACACACCCACTCCAGACGCTGTTACGTTGGGGAGTCCCTAGATGTTTGTTGGATTAGGGAGGTGGTCGTGGGAAGAGTACGGGGAGAGACGGTGTCGATGAAGAACTTCCTTTCGATAACAATGAGTCAAACACCTTTCACAATATTTCCTATTGTGGATATGAAGAACTTTCATATTCAGCAATCGATTCAAGTTAGTTATGCAAACATAATGATTCAGTTTAGGTACATTGTTATTTTTTACTAAAAGTAATATATTTAATAACTCTTTATCCGGTGTAATTTTACTAAACGGAGGTTGTGGGGCGAGCCACGAAGTTGGCGGAGCCTTAGCGAATTGACACTGTTAGGGGGTGGGTCAATTTATGCAAATAGTTGTCGTCGTCGTCGTCGTTGTTGTCGTCGTCGTTGTCGTCGTCGTCGTCGTTGTCGTCGTCGTCGTCTTCGTCGTCGTCGTTACGATTTTGACATGCTAATAACTTTGTCGGATTTAAAGCTGCCAAGTTGAAAATTTGTAGGTATCAATATGAGCAAAAGTTGAGATTTTTGAGAGACTTTCAGACACCATCAGTGCAATGGTCTCCCGCTAGAGGGCCACATGTCTAAACATTAAATGCCCTCCCATTTCTTTGCTTTTAATCCGTTTAAGCTGAAACTTGGCAGATATGTATTAGACCATTAGCTGTGACTTTCAAAGGAGGCGAATCCATCTGCAGTTCTCCAGTCTGCCGCTAGAGGGCCAACGTGACTATTTGCATAAATTGACCTACCCCCTAACAGTGTCAATTCGCTAAGGCTCTGCCAACTTTGTGCTGCGCGAAGTCCCCACTTCTTGTCTTAATATAGATACGGGGGTGCGTTTGTTGTCGTTATTCCAGCATAATAAATTATTATATATTTAGAATTTTGTTTTTCAAAAAGTTTAATTGCTAGCTGCCACTCTGTTGGATAATCATTTTTCTGTTGTCAAAAATTAAATGACTCATATAATTTTTGTACGACAAAGTACGGTTTTTGTTGTATTTCACTTTGCTACCAAATTTTTCGGTTATAATAGCCCATTTGAAACAGTCATTATCAGCCGTTTGTATATTTATTGTACAATTTTTTCCTGATAAAGCTTTAGGTAATTCCATATATCCATGCCCCTTATATAGTAACGACCTACACTTAGATTCAGCTAATTTAATTTCAACTCTTAATAAAGATTTAATACGCCAGCCTGAACCACGTGTGTTAAAGATGGCTATTTTTTGTAATATATTTTCCACCACATACTCAAACCATGTGTCAAAACTTTGTGATGAATCTAAAGTATTAATAGCACCACCGGAAGAATTAAAATAAAAGGTTTCCAATTGCTCGCCTTCTGAAAAATGTGATCTGTACATTAATACATTTAGACCTAACCACATTCTAAGAACATTCATTTCTTTCAATCTGTCTAATATTAACTGAAGAATATTACCTCGAATTTGCGATAATGCTGTTTCTACATCTGGATAATCTCTAGAAGTTGGGAGGTTGTGAACATAAATTTCAAGACGAGCACTTTCGTGAGCTTCTTGTTCCCGCGTAAAAATTGTTGCGCATGAACCAAGAGTCACCTTTAAGTTTTTTCTAGATATTATATTTTTATGTTGCGGAGATTTACGCTTTCTTGTGTAATAACATTTCAAGTGACAGTCGTGTCGTAAATAATTCTCATATGTATACTCTTTATTACAGGTAGAACAAGTCAATTGATGGTACGGAACTCCATTTCTTTACAACCCATAGTTGATTCATGTCATTTACAAATTTCACTGCATGAAGTCACGACATGACACTTAAAACAAGAATAACCTTCAAAATGTGACTTTAGGTAACGTAAATAATTATGTCTAGTTACATTCATATGACAGAATGAACAACATATTGCTATTTTATCCATGTTAAAGTTTGTTTAGATTAATAAATAATAATGATAATAAAATATCACCAAAGATTAAAATAAAATAAAATGAAATGAAATGTTATTGACTATATCTAAACATTTATATGCTAGCGAGTGAAATAATTTTAAATCAATCACCAATCACCAATCGCTTATGGCTATTGGAAACCTCAAACGGATTAACTTATGATAGGGTTTCCATGTAAGAATAATAATCAGGTTTCCATGGAGAATTAGTAACTGGATCTACTGGAACTGGGTTAAAAGCAACTTTCTGTTTCTTTGCAGGTGATGCGTTGGTTAATTTACTCAATCATCTTGGCTTCCGAGTAATATTTCAGGAAAGACCTGTTGCGGTTGAGAGCAACTCTCTTCAACATCCGGTTTAGGTGATGGGATCTCTACAAATGCTTTAGGTTTATCCAAAAGGACAAAACCATCCACATTAGCTTCAGTAAGAGAAACACCATCCATTGCCTCTTTGAGAAAACTAATATGAGCTCTATCATTCAAGTAATGCAACTCAATAAAATTTCCACCTGTGTCGACTTCAGTAGAATTATTGGTGTTGGTAATAATAATTTTTTATTATTGGTTTTAATCATAAATGATAGATCATATCTGATAGTTGAATGATATTTTTATCAAAAAGATGCTTGTTTGTTTCATCGATTTGGGTGTCCCACTCTAGCAACAAAACGGTTAGTTCCTGATTTGACAAATTGAAACCCGTATAATAGTTAAAACCAACACTATCAGCGTATCTGAGGCTGATTTTCCATAAGCCAACATAGTTGGTTCCTTTAAAAGCTGTTACAAATCCAATAAATTGTGGATTTGATAATTCAATGTAGAATTGATTGCTAATAATCTCTAGCGGTGGAGAGAGAAATTGCAATAATTTCCCTCTGTATTGAATTAGAACTTCGGTAAAAGCTTTGTTAAGAACTTTACTTTGCCTTGTTTCTGAACGTAAACATCACCCGACGTAGGGTTGATAGAAATATTCAAATTTCCTCATGCAAAACGAAGAGTGGGATATATCCTACCTGGTATAATTGCTGGTCTGGATTGAATTTGGTTGTTGGTTGTTTCTAGAATGTCTAGCAAATAGCGGGTATCTTGGTGGGAAAAACAAATTGATTCGTTGTCCTCCTGAGATTCCACAATAAAATACTTGCTGTAAACGACGGTGCAAGTATATTTATTGTAAGTAAATTTCCAGCTATTTGTTGCTCCGGTTTTTTGCTTTAAGGCCATAATAATAATAAATACGAAAAATATTACAAGTGATAAATTTTAAACTGTATTGCTGTAATAAATTGACACCATAGTTCTCACTCTAAAGTTGTGATGGTCGGAAAACAACACCTGATAAAATGATACTGACTCACTCATTGGAGTTATAAAACCAGAAAAAAAATAAATAGGTATATTTATTTTTTTTACTGGTTTTACAATTCCAATGTCGGAATCAGTATCATTTATTCGAGTGTATGATTTTCCAACCAACGAATATACTAAGTAAGATAATGAAGAAATTATTAAGGAAATAACACAACTTCAGAGTGAGAACAAAAAAATTAGATATGGTATCAATTTATTACCATGAAGATTGCAAGTGATGAATTTTAATAAAAACATTCAGTGTTTGATCGACCAGATCTAGAAACATATTCCTACTGTTCGTTGATTCCGAAATAGCATCTCTACTATGTGTGAATCCTGCAATATCCTACTGTAAAGTCTGTAAATCACAAAACAAAAATCCAACCTTCTCAACAAAACAGTAAACTCTAAGTAAGCAAATCTATTGCATGCAGTATCGGTCTCGTTAACCGGTGAGGCAGAAAACAGTCTACAAACGGACAAACTTCGATAATACAAAATCCCGTGCAGCAAATCCTAACAATCGTGCTGACTTGCTGACGGACTAAAGGTGTTCGTATACTTTGCCGCGGTGTGATTTATATGGGGTGGGGGTTGCTAGCTAAATATCTAACTAGCGGACGAACTGCGGTGTGGACAAATTATTTTATATATTTCAAGGTGTAAATAATTCCTAAACGCGTGTGTGTGTTGAATTCGGCAATTTAAATCTACTAAGTCCCTGATACTAAGAAGAAAAGTGTTAGTTTACTACAGTAGGCGTACAGTTACAATAGCTAGCCTGGTCTCCTATCTAGAATTTTGGTTGTCTAGGTGGGCGTGGCAATTATGGATGTTATCAAGATCAGGATCTTATCAGGATGTTGGCGAGGACACGGTAGGTGTTAGTATCCCAAATAGCCCTATTTGTAATGCGCCTAGCAGAATAAACTGCCCAACCGCCTGAATGGTACAATCTTGATTCAGACACGACAGTAGTAGATAAAGCATAGTCCTCACGATAGTCCTCCCTAAGCCTGGGCTATGCACATTCCATTGAGAGGGGTATTAAAAATGTCAAATTCCGGTGCTAAATTGCAATGCGTGCGCCATATGTCACCATCGGCAGTTGCCATCAACCAATCGTAGCGTAGCCTAACTCGACTACTGACTAACTAACTACTAACCCTAATGTTATTCACCTTTTCGCCACATCACCACCACTGCCAACACCACCACCGCTGTATACTGTATATGATGACAACAACGACGACGTGGCCATCTACACGCATCGTGCATATACCCTCCCTCAATATTATATATTATATTATATCGATTACCAACTCAACGATTTACCCTCCGCTAGCTAGCGCTGCTACTCCTCAACGGCTGTCACCAAACCAACAAACCAACCAACCACTCAGTATGATACATGAAATTCCACTCCGTTTCCCGCTACGCGTATACGTACATTAGTGATTATTATTATTATTATTATTACGCTGAACCAAATAATTTTTAATTAAACTGCATTTCCCTACCGGCTAATCAACCAATCAATAAACCGAATTTAGGCTATTTTTTCAGTTTAAGACCTGTATTATTTTTGAAAATATCTTATATATAATCTCTTGCTTTAATCACAATTAATCATTTGTAATGGTTTTAGTTTAAAAGTTTTTACTTTGTTGGTTTGATTTACAATAAAATATTAAATAATGTCTTCTAATTCCGATATGGTTATGCCAATAGTAAGGCATTCATTTTTTGCAGAAGATGGTGAAGCCTATATTGTTATTGATTATACAATTTACCGTCAGGGAGATGATAAATATAAAATTGAGTTTTCTGAAAAAGCCAGGAAAGTTTTAAGCTCAATTGATATTGATGCTTCTGATAATAGTATTCATCTCTTAGATTACAACCTGAAAGTTGAGCATGAGGGAAAATTAATCAACATCTTACTATTATCCATGATAGAGGGGTTTATTGTTATTACACAATACAACAAAGCTGGTGAAAAGTTTGAAATACAGCTAAATCGCCATAATCCCTACAAAATTATGTATTTCTTTATTGTAATGATTTTAAAAGAATCCTTTGTCAAAACTGAAGAATCAACAGATAATGTTGAATATGTTGATAATATCATTGATTCTTGACTTTTCCCTCTATATTATAAATATTTTATGATTATTTATATAATTTTGAGGTTTTTAAATAATCGAAAATTGTAGTAGTATTTGTATATACAGTATAACAGTTTTGTTTGTTGTTGTTGTTGTGTATTGTGATAATTATTTTCAACTTACTTTAAAATTTGGAAAATGGATATTTTAAATGAAAAATGTCCAGTTTGCTATTCTAAGTTATTGCAACAACATCGAGATTATTATAAATGTGAAAATAAACATGCAACTTGCGTACAATGTATTGTACAATATTCCGAAATGAATAATTATTGTTCTAAAATTTGTCCTATTTGTCGCGCACCCATATCTAAGTTTAATATAAAGTTGGTAAGTTACCAACCCTATTATTGGAAAGAGCTTTGAAATATAACTTATATTTCTGCGGAAAGTAATGATCCAGGAGATTTATTTACAATATTGGAGAATATTTTTTATAGAAATGTAGTACGACGGTGTTGCTACTATATTCCTAATTTTTTTAGCAGCGAACATAAAAAAATCATTAGCGCAAAATTTTCGGGAAGTGATTACCAAACCGCCGATGTTACCTATCATTATTTCGCGTATAAAGATGCTCACCATGCTTGAAATTACATCAGTCTATACTATAATTGGAAATAGCACCTTTTGTTGCAGCGAGCGTCACATACTGTAGCTGCGTCATATGTTAATTAAATATACAGTACTCTAATATTGTAGTTGCAACAATTATTGTTATATACATAGTAATGGTGTTGGTTTATTGATATTGATATTTATATTATATTGTATTGTTGATATATCTTAATAATAATAATAATAAATGGCTGACTTTAATTCAGGTCCATATAATTTAAACTTTCAAATGGGAACAAGTATGATAATTTCTGGCCCATCTGGTTCCGGAAAGTCAACATTTGTCAGTAATTTAATTAAACACAAGAATGGTTGTTTCAACAAAGCCCCCTTGCGAGTATTGTATTGTTACGGGAGCAATCCCCCGACTATTCCCGGTATTACTCACCTTTACAAAGGCTTGCCCAAAAATATAGATAGTTTAGTGAATAGTTGAGATTTATTAATTATAGATGATTTGTTAACAGAAACTGAGTCCAGTATAGCATTAACTGTATTGTTTACTAAGGTAGCTCATCATTCCAATATATTTATTTGTTTTATAATGCAAAACATGTTTTACGGCGGGAAGCATAACCGCACAAGATCAATTAATAGCCATACTTTAGTATTAATGAAAAATCCGAGAGACAGTTTATCGGTTTTAAATTTTGCGAAGCAAATGTTACCAGGGCAGACCAAATTTTTAGTAGATTCCTATCAAGATGCAACTATTGAACCATTTTCACATTTCTTAATTGATTTACGACAGGAAACACCCGAACATTTAAGATTTAGATCGGATATATTTCGTAATCATAATTGTTACATTAAAAATTACATTGACTATAAACGTAGCGAAAATAATAATAACAATAATAATTAATAATTAATATTTTGTAACAATTTTCAATAATGTTGCAACAATGAATAGACTTGTGCAGAAATATCGTAACGAACTGGAATTTCTACGCAGCGCTACCCCTCAACAAAGAACTTATTTTATTAACCATACCGCTAGTAACGAATTAATACGGCTCATTGTAAATACTGCATTAAATGTTCTAAAAGGTAACGTACAATTGACCCCTCATTCATTTAGAAATATTCGGCGCTATAAAAAGGTATTGAAATCCCTCAACCGTAAAACAAAAAATATATCAAGTTACAGAAAAAAGTTAAGCAATCAATCTGGAGGCATACTACCGTTTCTAATACCCTTACTCGGCATTGGTGCGAAACTCGCCGCGAGTGCTGGTGCCGCTGCCGCTGGAGCGGCTATTGCGAAAAAAATTAACCGCGGATGGTGATAATGGTTAAAACAAGAGTAACATTTAGAAAATTATATTTAGTATCGAGTAAACCGTTAGCTACTGATTTAAAACCTCAAGATATACCTAGAGTAAATACTACTTCAAAAACCCTTCAAAACATCAACTTTAAAGAAAATTAGAAAATTTCAGTTGTTCTTACGGTGATGCCCTTTATAAGAGATTTGAATATACATATTACTTGCGGTTGTCGAAAAGATGCCACGCAAGATGAAACCGATTTTAAGCCGAAGCTTAGACAAAAAACTGTTAAGAATTTATTTAGATCCTTCATCCCCTGCGGGTTTTGCAAGTATCGCAAAATTAGCAAAAGCCACAAACATCAAACCAGTTCAAGCCCAGAAATGGTTGAGCGGGCAAAAGACATACTCCCTTCACACACCACGTAGACATAATTATCCAACATCTAAAATATTTACGGGAGGCTTAAAAGATATATATATGATAGATCTGGTGGATATGCAGCAATATAAATCACAAAATAATAATTATAACTATATATTAACATGTATTGATGCCTTCAGCCAGCTTGCTTTTGCCTATGGTATGAAAACAAAAACAGGTATTGAAATTATTAGTATATTGCAAAAAATATTCCAAAAGGGTAAACTAAACAGAATCGCCACGGATCAAGGTTCTGAGTTTCTAAATAAATCTGTAAGAAAATATTTAGATACCGTCGGTATACAGTATTACGTAATGTACTCTGTGAATAATAGGGTGGAGTGAAAAATTTTTTTTTCTTTATTTTTAAGGGAAGCACTATTTTTCTGATGCCAAATCGGTCTAAACTAACTTTGCAAAAAAAAAATTTTGATTTCGAAAAATTCTAAGCGGGCCTCATGACACTTGAAAATTTCAAATTTTTGGGAAGGCAATGCCAGTTTTGGAAATCCCAGATATCTTGCATTTTTGATAAAAGTTATGGAAGATGCAAATATTTAATGTCAAATAGGTTCGAAAAAAAACACAAAATGTGAAATTGTGATTTTCATATAAATCTACCCCACCCTCATGGCCTTTAAAATTTTGCAAAATTTGCCAAATTTAGCCCTAAAAATACAGCAAACCTACTTCGTAGTCTGTATAGTTGAAATCGATTTACTGTGGTTTAGAGTTCTTCCTGAGTGAATACCAAGTCCCCTGATTTGATCACAACTATATTTCAATACTAGAAACCCAGCTAGCTGGCTGTGAATTTGCCTCTGGATCAAATTCTCAATATTTATAAAACGTAGGTATAGGAAAATGAAGGATAATTATAAATTCGAAAAACACTAGTAAAACAGTAAAACACTAGAAAAACATTATATGAAAAAAACTGTAATGCACCCGGAAAAAGTAAAAATATTGATCAACAGGAAATTTAATACATGTATTAAACTGAATTGGTAATCTTAAATGTACTCCTCGCATAGCACACCATTAAGTAATCTTCATAAAACATAGGGAAACACTATAAACTGTCCAGAAAACAGTGACAGCAGTGATAGCATTAAATTTTACCTCATATGCTGCTAAAAAATAAGTTGAAAGTGTCTAATACTACACAGAAACCATTGTTGCCAGGCAACCAAGGAACAGTAACCCCAATCAGCATGCATTTCGGCAGCATCCTGAATGGTGGGTTCTGGTAGTGTATTCCTACTACTACTAGGTCGAGCAAACTCGGACAGTGGAAATGAGATCCTTCCAGGCTTCCCGATTCTCCATAGTTGTCGCAATTTTGTTTCTCCCAAGTTCAGTATCCCTTTCAAGTTGATCTATATATGTTATGGCAGGTCGTCCACGACTACGCTTTCCATGAGTTGGTTGCCAGAGAAGTAGATCTGGTATGACCTCGTCTTTACTTCGCCAGCAGTGCCCACTGAATCTTAATCTGCGTTCACGGAGGGTGGTTGATACAGGTGGTATTGTACCATAAAGCTCGGCGTTTGTCATGTGTTGTCTCCAGCTGATGTTTAGGACTGCCCTTAGTAGTCATGTGTAGCAACCATCAATTCGTTGTTCAAGTGATTTAGTCAGTGTCCAGGTCTCACCCCCATATAAAAATACACTTTCCACTGTGGCTCGAAAGAACTTGGTCTTCAGGTGCCTGGAGTGATCTGATTTCCAGATGGTATCCATTTTTTTCCAGGATTTTTCCAGTGTATTCCAGTATTCAAGTATTGTTAGTGTTGGATCTTGTCATCTGCTAAATGTTAAACAGTTAAAGTGCAGATGTTGCGGTATTTAATATTAAGACAGCAAGAGGGCCACAATTAGGTCCTGCCTACAGAGATACTGTAGTGAAGTGGCATACCAGAGTGGTTAGAAGCGCGGATGAAAGATCTAGAACCCCACACATGATTTTCTAGTCAGTTCGGTTTTCTGGTATTAATGGTATCCTTAATAATAAATTCCGCAACTTCTGCACTCAACTGCCAACATTTAGCAGATGAATTGATCTAACACTAACAATACTGGAATAGACTATGTAATACCAGAATACAGCAACACTGGTAATACTGGATGACCAGTAAAACAAGGATAGTGCTGAACTGCATGCTGATTGATTTCTTATTTCACCTAGTATTATTAGCAGCATATCAAACAAACAGTTGAGGCGACCCGAAGGCTCCTCTTTCGATAGATGCTACCGAGGGTAGGGGTGGGCGCTATACTATTATCCCCAGATTTGCTCCCAGTTATTTAACTGGTACTCAATTTATCGACCCCAGTGGATGAAAGGCGGCTGAGTGGACCCTGGTGGGGCTAAACCTACAACCAATAGATTGCAGGCCTGGCGCTCAGCCAATTGAGCTACCCCGCCGTCTAGCGAAATATAGGAAAAATTTCACCGTTTTTGTTTATAGTGTTTTCCCTATGTTTTACGGAGATTACTTAATGTGTGCTATGCGAGGAGTACATTTAAGATTACCAATGCAGTGTAATACATGTAATAAATTTCCTGTTGATCAATATTTTTACTGTTTTCCGTGTGCTTTACAGTGTTTTTCATATGTTTTTCTAGTGTTTCACTGTTTTACTAGTGTTTTCCTAATTTAGAATTATCCTTCTTCCTAGACCTAGGCCTACTGTTGTTTATAATATACTTATTGGGAATTGATCCAATGGCAAATTCACAGCCAGCTAGCTGGGTTTCTAGTATTGAAATATAGTTGTGATCAAATCAGGGGACTTCGTTTTCACTCAGGAAGTAGAACTCCAAATCACAGTAAATCAATTTCAACTATAGAGACTACGAAGTAGGATTGCTGCATTTTTGGGGTGAAATATTTGGCAAATTTTGCAAAATTTTAAACGCCATGAGGCTGGGGTAGATTTATATGAAAATCACAATTTCACATTTTGTGTTTGTTTCCAACCTATTTGACATTAAATATTTGCATCTTCCTTAACTTTTATCAAAAATACAAAATATCTGGGATTTTCAAATCTGGCATTGCCATTCCCAAAAATTTGAAATTTTCAAGTGTCGTGAGGCCCGCTTAGAATTTTTCAAAATCAAAAAAAATTTCTTGGAAAGTTAGTTTAGACCGATTTGGCATCAGAAAAATAGTGCTTCCCTTAAAAGTAAAGAAAATATTTTTTTTCACTCCCCCCTAGTGAATAAGGCTGCTATTGTCGAGAGATTCAACAGAACATTAAAAACAAAGATGTTCAAAATTTTTACGCAACGGGGAAATAATGTTTGGATAAAAATTTTACCTAAGCTTATCTCAGCTTATAATAGGTCTTATCATAGGACTATACAAATGACGCCCATTGAAGTTAATAAATTTAATGAAACTGAATTAATGAATAGATTATATGGGAAATATAGACAGATAAATCACAAGAAAATAAAATTTAAAGTTGGAGATACAGTACGATTATCTATCGCTCGTACTGCTTTTGCTAAAGGCTATCGAGAACAATGGACACGTGAATTATTTATTATTCATCGAGTCAGATTGGATAGAGTACCAGCGGTAATGTTCGATATTAAGGACAGCGCCGGAGATATAATAAATGGCTCATTTTATTCTCACGAACTCCAAAAGGTCCACCCGAATAGTAATATTTATCTTCCGATTGACAAAAATATTGGCAAACTTAAAGAACGTGTGCGCAATGGGAAAAAAGAATATTTAGTCCGATTCATCAGATCCAAGAAACAGTCGTGGGTACAGCATATTCAATAAGCTTAGGTTTATACTGTATATTAATTCATTTTGGTCACATATGTCCGTAATTAATCAATATTAACTCGAATGATATTATTACTATACTATATATCTATAGTTCATTCGCTTTAAATAAAGCCAGTAAAATATTGATCCCTCGCATATACTGTAGAAGATGACAATGAACGTGGTCACAGATGTCTATAATTTAACATTATACTGTATGTACAAAGGAGTCAAGTAGAGAGAGCTTAAATAATAATAATAATGGCTGTAGATACATATATCACTCTACTTTCAGATAGCTCATTGAACACTTATCCCAATGATCCAATGACCCAATAATCCTAGTGAGTTTACTGTTGATTTAGCCGAAGAATTATATATTGGTCCAAACGCCAAAATTGGGCTTGCCGAGCTACAATACCAAGCAACATACAGTAATATTACGCTGCAAACTCAAATCTCGCTGTCAATCGGGGTAGATGCAAAAGATGCCAAATTATACAGTTTATTTCCCGGTATGCATAACTCTATTCAAGTCATTATTGATGATATAAATAAACTGTTTAATTCTGAAGCGAAATATAGAGATTTCGAATTCATTTTTAATACAAATAATTGTAGAATAAGATTTAAATTTCCTAAAAAGTTGAAAAAAATACAATTAAGTATACGTGGTGATTTAATACAAATTCTAGGCTTAAAACTGTTATTGGATCAGAATCATCCGGATATTCCGAATTGGGATATATACAGTACCACCACAGTGGATGAATTAAGCAATATAGAACAGCCGATATTAATTTTAAATTATAGTGGACCAAAAATTTCGGAAATTGGAATTTTAGATTTTCCAGCTCCCACGAATATAACTCGTAATAAAGATACAATATTCATATACACAGATATTATTGAGAGCTCATTTGTTGGCGACGCTTTAGCACCGCTCTTAAGAACCTGTCCTTTAACACAATTAAATCGAAAATATATTAATCACGAATACGAGAGCATTTGCTATTACCCGTTGTTGAATAAAAAACTAAAAACAATATTAATTACTTTACGTGACGACCAAGGCGAATTAATTAATTTTAACGGGGGTCGCACTGTTATAACACTTAAGTTAATACGCGGTGGTGCTAATGGATGAATTCTATGTTAGGCTACCAAGTAACTCCTGTCCAGTTGATTTTCCCCGCCAGTAATTATCAGATAAATTTTCATGGTGCCTTACCTAAAAATCCAAACAAAAACTGGGTGGTAGGTATAAAAAGTATATTTTACTTAGCCACGTTACCGTCCATGTATAACAATGTAGAGAATGTTATTTTATTAAAAAAAGGGAAAAAAATTTTTGAGGATACACTTCCATCCGGCTTGTTCTACAGTATCAATGACATTATAGATTATTTTAACACCGGCACGCTGAAAGATAAATTACAAATAGTTGAAAATACTCAGCAAAATAGATTGCAATTTATTTTAGGGAAAACTGTACGAGAGTTATTTATAGGTCAACAATTAGCCTATTATTTTGGAATTACTGAAAATAATCTCGGTGCGAATTTAAATCCAAATTTTAAAATTATTTTGAAGACGAAAAATAACATAAAGGGTTATTTAATAAAGATTATAGGAAATGAAGAAAAAACTTACCAGATGGTATTTTTATGTCCTCAACCACCCAACTCTATTCCAGAACCTAAATCGAACATGTACGTG
This sequence comes from Nemertoderma westbladi, assembly GCA_032718475.1. NCBI lineage: Eukaryota > Metazoa > Xenacoelomorpha > Nemertodermatida > Nemertodermatidae > Nemertoderma > Nemertoderma westbladi. The sequence goes on along the minus strand of JAUCBJ010006143.1, from coordinate 35,099 downwards.
ACTACTAATATAATTGAAAATGAATATATTAATGATTTTGGCTTAGCTTTACTTCGTCGCGTGGCGATACCTGATGACGTGAAATATGGTAGTGTAATAAATAAAGAATTTGCCAAGGATACAATTCATTATATCCCTGTAAAAAAATCATATAAGATAACATACATTCATATTGAAATAACAGACAAAGAAGGAAAAGATTTAAATTTTGAATACGGGACAACATCTATTACATTACACTTTAAAAAAATAAATTAAAATGGATTCCGATTTAATTCAAAGATACAGTAAACCTCAATATGGGGGTGGTGCAGACTCTAATCTTGCTGTTTTTAAAGGTGGAAGAAGTACCAGAGGTTCGACGCAAGTCCCTGTTTTTCGTGGTGGTTCATATATTGACCCTTACGGTCAACAAATTGGTGCATTTGGTCCAAACTTAAAACAACGTCGATTTCAACGTTATCGTAGAGGTATGAGGACAAATCAACACGGGGAAGGTATATTTACAGACGCTTTATCTACATTGAAAAAATTTGGTAAGCCATTAGCAAAAAAAGTTTTACAAAAAGCTTTACCATTTACCACAAAATTTATGAGACAACACGTAATACCAATAGGTAAGCGGGTCTTACATCAGCAGGCTAATACGGTTATTAATAAAGCATTAAATAAAATGAAACCATCAACAAGGTCGGTTGTAGAAAAAGTTTATAGAGATTTAAAGCGACCAACTAGACCAATGTCTATGAACATACCTCATCGTCGTAGTAAAAATAGAAAAATAAAAAATGCAAACTGAAACACTGCGAAAAAAGTATTTATTAATAATGTCAATTACTAAGGAATTAGATTTATTTTCTACACAGCCAATACAGACTGAATTTAAAGCAAAGCATTATGAAACAATTTACCCCGTATCTAATCTCCGAAGTGAATCTAGGGAGGTCACGTTCCTTGTACCAAGATCCAATGAATTCTATACAAAACTGCAAGATGCGTTATTAATTACAAAATGTACTGTACGATGGGATAGACGACTTGAAAACTCCCATATATATATGCTGAATTACCATTCTGGGACTATGTGGAGTGATATTAAAATAGACCTTAATGAGAAGCAGGTTGAAAATAGCAATAACAATTATTTCTACAAGTCGTACTTATCCAATTTATTATTTACCAATTACGAGGATAAAAATGGGTTACTGGGGGCTGGCGGCTTTCGTCAGCCTTTATCCGAACACGGAAATGAAAATAATCCCGGCGCGCATCCTATTGGCGATGCCTTTAGTAAACAAATGCAATTTGTAAGCGGATTGACGATTGATTTTGATACTGAAAGTAAAATAATACAACCTGGGTATGATTTAAGAATGCATTTTAGAAAAGTATCAAATTCGTTTATTTTTAAAATCACTCCAAACGCAAACGCTGTGACAAATCTTCGGCTAGAATTAGATGAAGTAAAGATCCTAATCCCTAGAATGGAGGTTAATCCAGTAATAGAAAGCAGTCACCTAAAAGGTTTAGAGAGTTACGATATTAAATATCAATTCCAAAAAAAGGAGGTGACAACATTTACTATTCCAGCACAAACCACAAATTACACTCAAACAAACATATTTGTGGCTGGCCACGAGAAAAGGGACCTTATGTTGCAAAACCTGGTTCTGAGATAATCGCGTTTAAAGTTTCCCTCTATTTTTGAACAAATTTAATTGGATTATCAATTTAGAAATGTATAAAACGATGAGGGAAATTCAAATTGGTTCTGATATTCAATATACCTAGGAAATAACTAATTACAGGAAGCAATATAAGATGTTGCAGTATTCTATATCCCACTGTCTTAGGGTTTTCATGTCTGAATTTAGAACTGTAATAAATTGTAATTGTACAGTACCGCTTTCAAATAACGTCGTATTGGTTCCTAATAGGATCCTAATAGAATCCAAGTCACTGATTCACTACTATTGGAGTTAGGATTTAATTGGAAATGAAATTTAGCCCAAATTCCAGACTTGGAGGCACTTAGGATTTGACTTGGATTTCATTAGGAATTTACTTGGAAATCGGCGCTTACTTTGATGTCTGGAAGGTGGAGTGAATCAGACTATGCTTGTGCTGGTCTACTTCTTCTCTATCCTGTCAATCATTAAGGATGGAAGATTACACTCCTCCTACTGTACCTTGTATTGCCAGCCTCTGACGTAAATAATATTTAAAATATAAACTCTAATAGATGAAATCCACACACATCCGCACGTAGTTAATGTCCGTGGGCTGGTGGGCTTTGGAATAATTTAAAATTGTATTGAACTTACAAATAAATGTAGGACCACACACTGTATTTATTACTATTAAACATATTTTAAGTAATAAAGAGTAAAAAATAATGTTTGTGTAATTATTAATAGAATAAATATTAGTTTATTTTCATATATTAGTTTAATTAATAATTAGACAGGGGCTAAAACTGGGCGACTAAATAAATGTATGTTATCCACGGGAAATTGTTATTTCCTATACACATTGACATTACATTGACTAGACAAACACTGCTTGCTGTAAGAGGTGTACAGGGGTAGATAATTGGGTGTTAAATTATTATTATAGTCTTAAAAATAAATATGGGCTATTAATTATTAGCAGCCCACTTACTGCCTAACTCTCTGTATCTCATTGTGTAGTTAAATATCCGTTCGGCCAATAGTAAGTCATTGATTAGTCCCCAAGGAGGGCTAGGGACTATAGCCCCCCCCCCCCCCCCCCCCCCCCCCCCCCCTCCCTTCCCGACATAGATAAACTGTAATATTGAAGATAAACTGTAATATTGAATGCTATATTTTACTGAAACACACAAGTTCCGTATTTAAACATAACACCCACAGAGCACATTACACTCTCCAACCAGATTCCGCAACATGTCACAATCCGTATCGCAACCGCTACGAAAAGTAAATGACATAACATCCTACAGGAATTAACGGAGTTTAGTGGTTTGTAACAAACTTAACATCTTGGCATATTGATATAAATATTAATTATAAATTATATTTATTATACCATGGAAATGGTAAAATCGCCAGATCTAAAAAGTTCACACAATAATTTAAATAAAATTTTTAAAAATTTGACGTCCGAATACAATCAGATTACGCTTTAGCAGCCCAACTACTTGTTGAGGCTCACTCAACGTGTTGGCGGGCCTATTTTACACAAGCGGCGATACCTTTACTGTATGGTAGTTAATATGTCCAGATGTTGAGTTAAAGCCAGTAGTGTGTACTTTGCATATTTAACATTAGCCTATGGGGAGTATCGTTGTTGTAAGATAAGTCAGGGGAAGGGAAATACAACTCAACCACTAGACAAAGCTACTACTACTTTCAGCTATCCCGGGAGGTTGATTGACAGATACTTCTAAGCTTTGATATTTAGCCGCTCTAGGTAGACTTACATTAGGCAAATTCCAAGTGATTTCCTAAAGGTTATTTATTTCCTATTAGGATCCTATTAGGATCCAATAGGACGTTATTTGAAAGCGTTACTGTACTACTGTAGTATGTAGGTACTGTAGGCTTACAGTTATTTTTTAAATGCAATATGGCTGTCATTTTCTTAATTTATCTTTGTTAGTTCTTAAATTTTGTAATCCCAATAAAGAATTCAAAATACAAATAATTTTAAATTTTGTTAAAAATATTTATCTTTTTGAAAAAATATCAAATTAAAAAAAAAAAATTTTTTCGGTGACATGTTTTTTTTTGAAAATTGTGCAAAAAATTTTTTAAAATAGTTCATGAACAATATTAATAGTTTCAAAGTGTTAAAAGTTGTATAAAAAGCCGAATAACATTGAGCTGCCTAATTATATAGTAAGAATTGCTATGATATTATTAATATTTTCCATTTTTTTTTATAATCGCTTATTATAACCGCTATTAATAAAATTAAAACTACCCGTTTCACCTTCACATAAATCGCTATAACTTTTTATTGGAAATAGATATTGACACACCGTTTTATTTGTTAGAATCTCTGGAAAATTCTGCATCTCATAGGCCTAATAACTCAAAATCGACCTCCGGTGACATAAGGTCCCTTTTCTCGTGGCCAGCCACATTTAATGGTAAAAAACCCAAATTAGTTATTATTGGTTTTATAACAAATAACGCTTATTCGGGAGAATTAATTAGTAACCCCTTGAAATTTGAACATTTTAATCTTAGACGCGCGGAACTGATTGTAGATGGTCTTCCAGTAGGTGGTGTAATATACGAGCCTAATTTTACAGATGGAACATATATTTTTGAGTATACTCAATTAATGAAAAACATTTATACATATATTAACAGTTATGGGGGTAATAATATAGACCATGAAACCTACTTAGGTAATTGCCCCCTCCTATCCTGGGACCTAACAGCTGACGGCTATGTTAGAGATCCGCAGCCATCGATATATACTAACGGACAATTAAAATTAAGATTTGCCGAACCGTTGGTTGAGACCATAAATGTAATCGTTTTTAATATTTATGATCAATCATTAAGTTCAAATAGCAGGAAAGAAATACATATCGATTAAGTATGTTATCTACAGAGGACCTTGATATGTTTCCAGTGGGTGGTCACTATTTGGGAGCGTTTCCAGCTAACAAATTACCTAAATTAGATAATAATAAGCGGAGAGATTATGGGTTAATAGGAAATACCGATAAAGAGCATCTTCCTGGGATTCATTGGATCGCAATATATATACGAGATAATGAAGCCGAAGTATTTGACTCGTTTGGACCAAAATATCCAAACAGATGTATCGAAAAATGGCTTGAGAAAAATTCAGCGAGGTGGCGTACTACACGCAAACAATTTCAAGACCCTAGACGAACGACATGCGGTCTATACTGTCTTTATTATTTGGTAAATCGTATTCACACAATCTATCCAATGAGTGCGTTTACAAATAATGTGGAAATAAATGAAATAATATTATATAAATGGCTTGTTAATTATTATAAATTAAACCAACAAACGTTGTAATTAATCATTTAACTTTTGTTTATCAGATAAAATGGATAATATTATTTTTGTTGATTTTCAATACTATACGATAGACAATAAAGAGTATCAAGTAGTATTTAAAGAATTTGCTATATTCGATTCTAATTACACCAAAACTAATGTAAAGACGTTTTTAATTAAAGGCCCCCCTAATATTAAATTATCAGCATTAGATGTAGCCCACGTAAACAATTTACGGGACATGACTTCTCATTTACCCTGGGACTACGGTGACATTTCGCAAGAGGACTTTAAAAAATACATGAAGAGACATTTAAAATATAAAAAAAATATATGTATTTGGGTTGATGAAGCAGGCAATATTAAACACCCAACTTGATGTTCTCGCACCAAATTCGATGGAGAAATTGGGAATATATGAGCGATATCACGATTATTTAACCCCTTGTCGTTTCCACGATCAATTTACTACAGTAGAAAATAAATGTGCGTTCCACTTAAACACAAGGGATAACTGTCTGCGGTACTGCTCAGCAAAACGCGTCGGTGGGTATGTGATGAAACGCTTTTTCGTGAGAAAGCGTTTAACTGTGACTGATGATGATGATAAACAGAAAGAAATAACTGCGGTGGAAGATGTACTCTTACAGTAGGTTTACTCTAAGCATGTAATGTGATGGGATAATATATTTGTTTTAATGTCAATAAAAATAATAAAAACATTAAAATCTTTTTTTATATCGCTGTTTACACTCACAAACACACCACACCTACCGGTAGCCCGTTGTTGTATCAGAGTTTAACTACCAGTAGCTAGCTGACTTTACACATACAGACATATAGAATGGCAGAATGGCACCCTTCTAGACTGACAGCAACCACAACGCTTTAGCGTTACTTACTAAATAATAAAATTAAATTAACTCAACATGGAGGGTTCGTGAATGCCGCATTAGAGAGGCCCTCCTAACAATAGGCCTACTGGTACCGGCGGCCCTATAGCACTTTTGTAACTGTATACCGGTACTTGAGGATAGAGCAAGGGCATACCGGTTTCTTTGATTTAAGGATTACACAATTACACTTGAATGCTTCCAATTTTCTGTTTACAACTTTAATTGGTCTAATCTACATTACTGCGGGCTACTACTGTCGCATAGGTAAGCCTATACAGCTATAGTTAACTTTATGCGGGGCCCTTTTTCGAATGTTGACCCAATATGGTTTACGGTTAACCTTTAGTACTCGCGGATAGGTAAGGTACACTTTCATTCGGTTAGGCATATAGGCCTAATGACTAGCTCACACACACAATAGGCATGGTTAGGTACCGGTAGCGCTATTGGGCCTATAAAATCCCCTCGCACCCTCTGTTACTAACTTTCAACATTCACTTTATGACAGTATGTTGTATGCTATACCGTTAACCTTTAGAACACACAGTCAGGAACCCCTTCATTCAACCAGTCATATAAAGGCTCCACTCGGATACAATAGGTGTGGCTCGCAGTATACCTAACTAAGCCTATATAAAATCCACCACATTCTCTGTTACTAACATTCAATCTATGTTGACGGGACTATATAAAACATAGTTAGTTAGTTTATTTATTTATTTATGTGTCCGCTTTTTAAATTAAATTACATATTAATATAGACATACACAGACTGGTAACATTTAGGCCTACTTTATAAATGCAGAAATGAGTATGAGTGTACAGGTGTACAGGTGTACTAGTTAGATACCAGTATCCAACTATGAAAAATGTTGATGATTAGGCCTATTATTATTACAGGTAGGCATTGCAAGTTTAATTTCTTTCTAAATAGTCTCTGCCGGTTCTGGTATAGTTGCGGCGGTCTCTGTTTTCCAATTCTCTTGTAGAGTTGCTGGTATTAATTTGTTTTGATTACCGGTAACTTCTTCTTCTTCTTCTGATCCAGGATTTATTCTTATATTCAAAGTAAAGTTTTTCGTAGTCTCTAACTTTGTTACTCCATGTTTGTGATTGATGATATTGGTAAATCCGATTTCAAATTTTTTATTATTGTATCTGATTTCCAAATCAGATACGTTTGATGATGATACAAAAGTATCCTCGCTCTCGAAATCAAACTTTATGTTGCTTTTCAACGAACGGTTGTTAATAAGCAAAAGTCATCTTCTTGCTGTCTCAGGTTAGTTTAGGTTTATATATATATATAGTCTAAGGGTAACAGACAGGGTGGATACAGTATACCGGTATTTTTATTTTTTTCTTATTTTGGTTAACAAAATTATAGTTCATTGTTTGAAAATTGAGTTTATATATATTTTTGTAGTGGGTCGCAGATGTTTACATTACAAAATTCACATAGTTAACAAAATGTAGAACATAAACCTTTCCCATGCGGATTAGCGATATATGCACTGTTCATTGTTCTATTCTGAATGTAGGTAGATGCATAGCCGATGTTTTAATAATATGTACCGGTATACAGACTAGTAACAGATAGGATGACCTCGTCTTTGACTATGAATACCAGCACATAGCCCTAATCTTTTCTCGCTGAGCTTAGCGTTGGCTGCTGCACACACGCACACTCATAAGTAACAGATGCGCTATTGTAGCTCACTCGTGAGCAACAATGCTTAGTTAGCTAGCTAGCTAGCTATGGCCCCTGAGTATACTATGCCTACTTGTGTGTTACAAGAAATTACTCTACTAAAGTTAGTTAGTTAATTTCCTCTCAAACTAGTTGTTGATTTTAAATAAAATATTCATAAAAAATTTTTTCCTGCCAATTTAATATATATATTTTACAGTAAAAATCTCCACCACCAAACAGCAACAACAACAATAAATTTCACTCGCACTAATTATATTTTACAACAAAAAACCCTCGCACCAAACAATAATAAATTATTAACCAGTTTGTTGAATATAGGATAATATATATGAAATTTAAACGGGTAACACATTAATGTACATTTACCAGTGTAGAAACAGCAAACAACAACATTATTTTTTATTCTGATTTTACAGTTATTGAATATTTCAGGGTCGTATGAAATTTCTAGTTTAACATTATCAAATATAACATAAAACCCGATATTGTTTATAAGTAACCTATAAATTACGGTATCTATACTAAAAATATAAGTACACAAATTGATTGATTTAAAAATCAAATTAATGTTTGTTTTTTCGAATATATGCTTTTTCACTTTATTAAAATTATATTTTCTACTGAGAATTGTTATTCGACCATTTGTGGGGCGAGCCACGAAGTTGGCGGAGCCTTAGCGAATTGACACTGTTAGGGGGTGGGTCAATTTATGCAAATAGTTGTCGTCGTCGTTGTCGTCGTCGTCGTCGTTGTCGTCGTCGTTGTCGTCGTCGTTACGATTTTGACATGCTAATAACTTTGTCGGATTTAAAGCTGCCAAGTTGAAAATTTGTAGGTATCAATATGAGCAAAAGTTGAGATTTTTGAGAGACTTTCAGACACCATCAGTGCAATGGTCTCCCGCTAGAGGGCCACATGTCTAAACATTAAATGCCCTCCCATTTCTTTGCTTTTAATCCGTTTAAGCTGAAACTTGGCAGACATGTATTAGACCATTAGCTGTGACTTTCAAAGGAGGCAAATCCATCTGCAGTTCTCCAGTCTGCCGCTAGAGGGCCAACGTGACTATTTGCATAAATTGACCTACCCCCTAACAGTGTCAATTCGCTAAGGCTCTGCCAACTTCGTGCTGCGCGAAGTCCCCACTTCGTGTAAACATTAATATGGTTGCACCAAATACCTTATATATAAACTGATTAGGTTTGAGTACAATTTTACCAGTTAATTGATTTTTTAATTCTTTTAAATTAAGTCCATAAATGATCTGCTTACAACTTATATTTTTATTTACTATTTGATAATTCATCATCAATACCATTGTCTTTTGGTTCTTCATAAATTGGTATATTTGATATTTTTATAGGTTTATTGAGGTTTGTTTTATAGTGCCCCCAAGGAAGTGATTGATTTTTATTAATCCAATAAAGTTTATCATCAAAGCTACTGAGTGCAAATTTATTTTGCTTTAAGGTATAAATACGATGTAATTTAGATTGAAATCCGTGTATGTTTTTTTTTATTTCTTCATTTGAGTTATATGCTTTTAAATATTCTTCATGTGTAATATTCGTTTCCACAACAGCTCTTGTAATACCTTTTGCTCTACGAATATTTTTGTTATTCCATTCCAAAATTGAATATAATTTTGGTCTTAAAAATACTGCTTGTTTAATTTCACGTGAAGCTAGTTCGTCTTTACAGTAATAGAGTCTGGATTTATTTTTATCGCTGTAGAGAGGGTGATCCTTAGGGTAATTGGAAGTATCTAAAATATTATTTTTAATTAATGCTTTTAGCAATTTATTGTAGAACAGCTCATACATATCCAATTTAGCCAAGTCCAACACCGCGCTACCAATAAATATAGGCTTATCGAGAGTTACAGAGTCTTTCACTAATAAATGTCCTGATAATGTATTATTGTATATTATAAATTGTTCATGATTAATACGATTTACCAATTGGTCGCATTTATCATTACTATTTGCGATATGAAAGTTACATCGGTCTCGTATCCTCTCTATTGACTTGCCAAATAACGAGTTATTAAGCAGCTTCGCAACAGCCGTTTAATGTAACTTTGTGCTAGATGCCTTTGATTAATATTAAAATCTATGTAATTTTTAAATACAAATTCTTGTTGAAAAGAATATAATTTATGTAGTTTAGTAACAATTAATCCATGTTTTATATAAAATTTTAACAGTTTCAAATGTAAATGAATAAAATTCTTTTATCAAATTGAGTCAGCAAGAGTTTTGGTGTAGACAGCTTATATTTACGGATCTTATATTTACTTATTATTTAATTTTTATATTTATATTATATTTGTATCGATAAATTATTAAATTGTTCCCTCATATAAGGTGAAAGCATTGATTCATTTATACTTAAATGCTCTGGTGCTAACGGTAATTGTAATGTTTGATCGTGAATAGCTTTAGGATAATTTAAATCACATATTAAAAACTATCCAGTAGATCCATCAATGTCTAAATCTACCAAGTACTCTATTAGTTTTTCTGGAATTGCATTCTCTAAATGTTTAATACTTACTTCTTTGAATTGCGAGGTGGGTAGTTTTTTACTTAAATTCCCAGAATATAAAGAGTTGAAATCAATATTAAAAATATGGCATTCTTCCTTAGTAGAATCATATGTACTTGTTCCTGGTATATTTGATTCTATATAATGCTTTCGACAAAATGAAACACCACCCCTAATTGATTTTTCAAAATCTCTATATGTCTGATAATCCTTTATTAATTCTATTTTACATTTATTATATTTTAGCGCGCAATCATAGGTAAATGACGCGATACTACAGTAAAAAACCACTTCTAAATCGTAATTTTGTTTACAAACATTCCTAAAATTCTCAAATATATCAGCAAGCAAACAAACATCAAGTTTTAAATAGGCTAAAAGATAATCTTTGAGATTCATACAGTCGAATTCTACCCATGATAATCCCGCAAACCTATAATCTTCAATTGTGCATGTTTTTTTGACTTAAGTTACTAAAAAAATTATTTATAGATGGCAAACTAGTATCATTAAATTTATTAATATCTGTCAAGTACTTGTATGGAAATACTCCTTTCCGTTTAATTGTTGAGTTATTCAAGTTTGTATAAAAATATTTCATTTCTTGTAGAGTGATAGGTAAAATTGAGCTCATATCATGACTCGCTACATCCTTTGTTGAACACTCAACTAAATTACTTAAAGAAAAGCTTAAAAATTGATATGTGTCTAAGAAACGTAACTCAATTTTTTTAGAAGTGTTTTTAATTGGGATAAATGCACTCAGTGAAATATATCGTTCTGTATTTCTCGGTATAACCTTTATATCCCAATCTGTGTATTTCTTATCTCTAAATCCGGTTTGTAATATACAATGTATATCGTAATTACTGGAATTGTGCCCGCAAAGTACATACAGGTTTCGTTTCAATGATAAACTTCGGTTACAACTATTACAGGCTGCTGCAATAATTTACCAGTAATATGTGAATGGTGTCTGTTTTTCCCTACATTATTATTTAAAGTAACATTACAATAGAAACAAAATTTTGCTTGTTCAAAATTTACAAAATCAATATTAGTAAATGACATAGTTTTATGAGTGTATATGTCTGACCAACAACATAATTCAGTTAAATCAGTATATAATGAATCTAAGAAATCTTGAATACAATTATTATTATTTGTCTTTACAAATGTTTTCAAATGACATTTTGGAGCATCAATTAATTCACTATTGGGAACAATTAAATAACTCACCGCACACGGTATATGCTCCTGTATAAATTGATTATTAATACTGATGGTTGTAAGATACATTCTATATCAAAGTAAGTGACAAACAATGGGGATAAGGTTCTATCTAAATTTGTAAAACTAATGTGTGTTCTTTTTTTATTAGGTAGTTTCTCGCGCTGACTTCTTCCTTGGTAGCATACGAGATGGTGTCGAAGAAGAACTTCTGCTCGAAAAAAATGTGTCAAACACCTTTCACAATATTGCCTACCTTGGGTATGAAGAGCTCTCGTATTCAGCAATCGATTCAAGTTAGTTATGCAAACATAATGATTCAGTTTAGGTACATTGTTATTTTTTACTACAAGTAATATATTTAATAACTGTTTATCAGGTGTAATTTTACTAAACGGAGGTTGTCTTAATATAGATACAGGGGTGCGTTTGTTGTCGTTATTCCAACATAGTAAATTAATTATATATTTTGAATTTTGTTTTTCAAAAAGTTTAATCGCTAACTGCCACTCTGTTGGATAATCTTTGTTCCCATTGTAAAAAATGAAATGACTCATATAATTTTTGTACGATGAAGTATGGTTTTTATTATTTTTCACTTTGCTACCAAATTTTGCGGATATAATAGCCCATTTGAAACAATCATTATCAGCTGTTTGTATATTTATTGTACATTTTTAGCTGATAAAGCCTTAGGTAATTCCATATATCCATGCCCCTTATATAGTAACGACCTACACTTAGATTCAGCTAATTTAATTTCAACCCTTAATAAAGAATTAATACGCCACCCGGAGCCACGTGTGTTAAACATGGCTATTTTTTGTAATATATTTCCCACCACATACTCAAACCATGTGTCAAAACTTTGTGATGAATCTACAGTATTAATAGCACCACCGGAAGAATTAAAATAAAAGGTTTCCAATTGCTCACCTTCTGAAAAATGTGATCTGTACATTAATACATTTAGACCTAACCACAGTCTAAGAACATTCATTTCTTTCAATCTGTCTAATATTAACTGAAGAATATTACCTCAAATTTGCGCTAATGCTGTTTCTACATCGGGATAATCTCTAGAAGTTGGGAGGTCGTGGACATAAATTTCAAGACGATTATCGTGAGCTTCTTGTTCCCGTGTAAAAATTGTTGCGCATGTACCAAGAGCCACCCAGATTTACGCTTTCTTGTGCAGTAACATTTCAAGTGACAATTGTGTCGTAGATAATTGTCATATGTATACTCTTTATTACAGGTAGAACAAGTCAATTGATAGGTGCGGAACTCCATTTCTTTACAACCAGTAGTTGATTCATGTCGTTTACAAATTTTACTGCATGAAGTAATGACATGACACTTAAAACAAGAATAACCTTCAAAATGTGACCGTAGGTGGCGTAAGTAATTATGTCTAGTTACATTCATATGACAGAATGAACAACATATTGTTATTTTATCCATGTTGAAGTTTGTTTAGATAAATAATAATAATAATAATAATAAAATATCTCCAAAGATTAAAATAAAATGAAATGAAATGTTATTGACTATATCTAAACATTTATATGCTAGCAAGTGAAATAATTTTAAATCAATCACCAATCACCAGTCACCAATCGCATATGGCTATTGGAAACCACAAAGAGTTTAACTTATGATCAGGTTTACATGTTAGGATAATAATCAGGTTTCCATGGAGAATTAGTAACTGGATCTACTAGAACAGGGTTACCGACAACTTTCTGTTTCTTTGCAGGTGAAGTGTTGGTAAATTTACTCGATGATCTTGGCTTCCAAGGTAATATTTCAGGAAAGACCTGTTGAGGTTGAGAGCAAGTCTCTTCAACATCTGGATTAGGTGATCGGATCTCTACGAATGCTTTAGGTTTATCCAAAAGGACAAAACCATCTACATTGGCATCAGTAAGAGAGACGCCCTTCATCGCTTCTTTGAGAAAACTAATATGGAATTTATCCTTCAAGTAATGCAACTCAATAGAATTTCCGCCGGCCCCTACTTCAGTAGAATTATCGGTGTTGGTGATAATAATTTTTTTATTATTGGTTTTAATCATTTTGAGACGGTCTGATAACTGAATGATATTTTTATCAAAAAGATGCTTGTCTGTTTCATCGACTTGGTAGTCCCACTCTCGCAACAAAACGGTTAGTTCCTGTTTTGACAAATTGAAACCTGTATAATAGTTAAAACCAACAATATCAGCGTATCTGAGGCTGATTTTCCATAAGCCAACATAGTTGGTTCCTTTAAAAGCTGTTACAAATCCAATAAACTCTGGATTTGAAAATTCAATGTAGAATTGATTGCTAATAATCTCTAGAGGTGGAGAGAGAAATTGCAATAATTTCCCTCTGTATTGAATTAGAACTTCAGTAAAAGCTTTGTTGAGAACTTTACATTTGCCTTGTTTCTGAACGTAAACATCACCCGATGTGGGGTTGATGGAAATATTCAAATTTCCCCGCACAAAACGAAGAGTGGGATATATCCTACCTGGTATAATTGCTGGTCTGGATTAATGTTGGTTGTTGTTGGTTGTTTCTAGAATGTCTAACAAATAGCGGGTATCTTGATTGGAAAAACAAATTGATTCGTTGTCCTCCTGAGATTCCACAATAAAATACTTGCTGTGAACGACGGTACAAGAATATTTATTGTAAGTAAATTTCCAGCTATTTGTTGCTCCGGTTTTTTGCGTTAAGGCCATAATAATAATAATAAATACGAAAAATATTACAGTGATAAATTTTAAACCGTATCGCTGTAATAAATTGACACCATAGTTCTCACTCTAAAATTGTGTATATATAAGTGGTCAGAAACTTACACAAGAGAGAAGATGATACTTAACTTATCTACATCATTAAGTATCATCTTCTCTCTTGTGTGAGATTCTGACCACTTATATATTTCATGATTTAGAAACCCAATGTGGGAATCAGTATCATTTATTCGAGTGTTTCTGACCAACGAATATACAACGAGTAAGATAATGAAGAAATTATTAAGGAAATAACACAATTTCAGAGTGAGAACAAAAAAAATTAGATATGGTATCAATATATTACCATGAAGATTACAAGTGATGAATTTTATTAAAAACCTACAGTTATATATAAATTTCTGAATACGTGGGGATGTGGATGTAGCATAGTCAACGTAGAAGAGTGAGATGTGGCATAATGAACAAATAAGAAAAGAGATGGGTAATGTGGATGATTGGTTGCGTGGATAGGAAATATGCGAAAGAATATGAATCATTGGGTTGTGTGTAATAATAATCAATAATTATAATAAAAACGCACAGTATAATGTTAGTAGTAGTAGCCTTTCAATATGTCACAGATGCTGAGGGAATGGTTAGCTTGAGTAACTACTATGGAAATACGAGAACGTGTAGTTGACGCGTGGCGGAATTTCATGTATCATACTGGTAGGTTGGTTGGTTGGTTTATTGGTTTGGTGACAGCCGTCGAGGAGTAGCAGCGCTAGCTAGCGGAGGGTAAATCGTGGAGTTGGCAATCGATATAATATAATATATAATATCGAGGGAGGGTATATGCACGATGCGTGTAGATGGCCACATCGTTGTTCTCGTCTTCATATACAGTATACAGCGGTGGTGGTGGTGGTGCCGTCGAGGAGTAGCACTAGCTAGCGGAGGGTAAATCGTTGAGTTGGCAATCGATATAATATAATATTGGACATCGCGGGGTGAGGCTACGCTACGATTGGTTGATGGCAGCTGCCGATGGTGACATATGGCGCGCGCATCGCAATTTAGCACCGGAATTTGACATTTTTAATACCCCTCTCAATGGAATGTGCATAGCCCAGGCTTAGGGAGGACTATTGTGAGGACTATGCTTTATCTACTACTCACGACACGGTAACCTTCTCTTGGCCTACAGACTCCAATACAAGCAATGGACACCGTTGTACTACAAAACAAGCCACAAGCGCACCTATACACGGCAAATAAGTTAGGCGTACAGTTTTGGTGTACCCTACCAATGTACATGCCCCGTAATGGTGTGCCTGTGTCCTATCTGTGTACTTGTATCTATTCTCTCTCTCTCTCTCTACTCTCCTCCCGTAGGAATGTGAAGGGGTACCGCGGGTTCTGTCAGAATCAAAACAGTACAGTTCCTAATTTTAAATTTTGGCGCACAGCGTGTCACTACGTCTACCTTTGATCTCAGGTCTTACACTTAGGTAGCAAGGCATCAAACGCTGTCTAACCTTTCAGGCGATGGGCGAAAAACTATTAATCGATATTGTGGGTGGCTTTCTACATTCCGCCGATGTTCCCATTCACTGCTGCAGCCCGCTGCTTAGCCTGCCACCTGTCCCTCAGTTGGGTTCACCGTGGTGAATCATGTTAAAACAGATGTAACAATAATTCGAACTTTATTACAAATAATGAACAAATCACGAAATAAAATACAAATAATGTGAAATACATTGATGTAATGTGTAACTAATCGCACAAACGCACCTTTATATAGTGAATTAGTGCTGCCAATAATCTAGACAAATCTAGATAATTCTATAGGTTCCATTACATTTTTAAATATAACCATTGGTCCAGCAAACGCATAACTTGCACAACATTGGTTACTGTCAAATAACTGCAATTTCATTGGTTAATCTACCTTGAGCAGATACAATTCAATCGTAGCGGTCAATTCAAATAAGTTGAAAATTGGCACAAAAAACAATTTACACCTGCTAGGATTTGAACTCGATACCTATCAAACGAATTTCTAACGCATAACCAACTGAGCTACTGAACCACTTGAATAATGTTGTACAAATAGCTATACCAAATGCAAATGAGAACTTAATGTAATCTTATAACATATGAACCTATCAAATAATACAAATTAATTCCAACAAAATAAAATTTGGAAATTTTACGGCTTTTGTGAGGATATAATTCTATACCGCTCCATGAAAACAGGATATTATCATGTATAAAATATATGGTTTTCACCAATAATTACAAATCAAATTATGAAATACCTGAAGCATACATATTTAAGGCTTTAATTAAGTAGATACAATTTCCAAATATAAATCTAAATTAAATTCACCAAATATAAATCTATTGCATCTCAAATATTGCATAAATTACCAATAATGTCAAAATAATTACAAATACTGCTTCCTTATATAAAATATAAATTGCATAATATTCAAATAATTACAAATACAAATAAATGAAATCTTAAGAAAGGCTCGCGAGTCTTCCGTCCACCCTTTGCCTCTCAAATATTGCATAAATTCAAATAATTACAAATACAAATATTATCGTACCTAAATATAAACAATTTCACTTTGTACCTAAATATAAATTGCATAAGTTCGGAATAATTACAAATATAAATCTTTCTAAATATAAATCTTTCAAATATAAATTGCATAACTTTCTAAATATAAATCTTTCAAATATAAATTGCATAACTTTCTAAATATAAATCTTTCATACCTAACTAAAATATGCATCTTTATATAATGCTAATAAATGAAATCATAAGAAAGGCTCGCGAGTCTTCCGTCCACCCTTTGCCTTCCATTTCATCTCTTTGTAGATTGGGCTCGGCCGCGTCCTTGAAAACTGCGTATAGGCGACTTTGCTCGTACTACAGGACTTATGGGGCGAGTCACTAGTTTACCTTGGACGTTGGGAGATGGTGCGACCATTTCCTCACAAGCTCGCCTTTTAGTAAACCCAAATCCTCGTCCGACTCCTCGTGACCGATTGGTTGGTTCTACCGATGGCAAAACGTCTGGGAACGCGCTGGAAGCGGACGGCGCAGACCCAAGAGAAGCTTGCGCCCCCTTTTGATTGGCTGGTATATGTCCCAATCCTCCTCGCGGCTCTCTGGGAAGCGACACCGTATCTCGAGTAACTCGAATAGCCGGCTCAAATCCCTTTCGTTCTTCAATGTTAAGAGTTTTCTTTAATTGTTGGCTCACTTTCTGAACCCTTATGATCCTGTTCTGTTCGTCCTCCCGAGGGTGACGTGCAGACAGCGCAACCGGAGTGGCTGGTATGTCGGTCGCCTCTAGGATCTCCTCTTCCTCAAATACGCTCGACCGTACACGTTTATGGTAGAAGGCGGCTCGGTACGCTCATGCGAATGTTAACCAAGCTCCCTTGTTTCGCTTTTCAGTTCGAAAACGGTCGAATTCACCATACGTGATACGATTAACGACTTTCTGGAAATTCCAAATGTTCTTATTGTCTGGATGAATCTGCAATAAATATTCTCGCACGACCCTGAATCCACTATCGTGAGGCAAAATGTCAACTACCTCTATCAATTCATCATATTGTGGCATAGCGGATTGTAGCATATATATCCTTCCGACATCATAGTTTGAGGATTTACCGCCCAAAATCCGAGGTGTACTCTCATCGGGAATTGTTATCTTTGTGCCGATACATGTTTGTCAGCTAAATCTTCCCAATTATCAAACAGTTTTCTTACGAGTGTCACCGACTTGTGTTCATATGGTATGTCTCTCAACTGACATTCAGATGCTCAATGTCCCTTTATATTGCAGTATGAACATTGTGCCATAAATCTCCAGCAAGTATAAAACGTATGGGATCCCTGGTCTCCACACCATCCACAAATCAGTTGAGTCGTAGTAATATGTTTTCTGCTGCATTTTGTCGAATGATGTCCAGCGACGCCACATTTACCACACATCGTATTAGCAGGGTACCATACTCGCTCATATATAAGGTCACCAATTGGTCGAGCGCTTCCTCCCACACTATAGTCATAATTGTCTGGATCTACAGGTTGGTATGTTTCAGAAGGTTGTATACAAACTACAGCATCTGTTGCTTCAAGTTGAAGAATCTCCGTCTGGGATTTCTTCGGAAGGTTTCTTTCAATCTCAAGAAGTTCCTCCAGAGGATCACCAATCGTTGTTGCTTCAGAATCATCACCGAAGTGACCGATAGGTGCGCGCGTCTGCCGTGATTCGTCAGTAACCTCTACAATACGTTCTCCTTCATAAGGTAAAATTGTAAACATAGATGGTCTTTCGATAAGCGATCCCTCACAGCGAAGATACATGTATCAAAATATACTAAATCCTGCTCGAGTAAAGGCATTGCACTGAGCATCGGAATTGTAGAAGGGTTCGAGAAATCGTCTAAACACGTCAGTATGAATTCTCCCTTCCTCGTAGAACGTATGTCCTTCTCCGAGACAAAGTGGATGTCTTTTAAGAGTCCCCAAGACACAATGTCGGTGATTAAGCAAACATTTACTGATGACTCTATCGCTAAATAATATTGTAGTACTGCTCTTGGAAGTGACATAATAGCCCAATACACGCATCCTCTCCATTTTAGCTGTGATTCAAACTCATTCATATCTGGAGTATCACCTTCTCCATATGTTTCAATATACTTAGTTCTTTTACTTTCCTTGTAATCCCAATTAAACATCAGGTAGGAAATGTATCCCATTCCGGTCTTTTGCGTATCATACTCCCGGAAAAATCCTTGTTCTATGGACCATAATATAAGAGGTCGAGTATCGATGTAAGGTGTCGGTAATCTGTCGTCACTATCCGACATGCCGGCAAAGTCGCTAATTAAATCCTCTCGCACTCCTGATCCAATCTTTACAACAGTTTTGACTAAAATAATGTTTCTTACCATCTTCGGTAACATTCTAGCATCGATGTTGCAGGCCTGGTCCATCTTCCTTATGATATTGGTAATGAGATAGTGCCGCTTAGTAGTTCCCTGAGGTATCGGCATTCGCTTGTCGCTCCTTTGTCTACTAAAAACGTGCAAGACTCAGTCTGCCGCTCTAATTTGTATAGTCTTAGAAGTTAGACTTTGTTGATGGCTGCCGCCCTCATTATCATAAAACATAGAACCATTTTCTTGAAATGATCTAAGCGTCCTGTTCCATTCGTCCATTAATTCTTCCGAAGGTTGCCAAATCTTCTCCATGTCTTTCTCGTCCTCGAAACGAATAACTTTACCTTGCCAATTCGTGGCGATGTCTGTATCCGATTGAAAGGTTCCTGTCCCGATCCATAAGCGAATTGTTCTGGTTAGATATCCTTTCAAGTTACTCGGAGCTATATCGGTGCCAGCTCTATCCAGTTCTCTAAAGTCTTGAATATGTAGCGGAACGTTATGCACGACCTTTTGCGTAATGTGTCTATGTAAATCATATATCTTAACCATATCGCTCAGAACAACAGCAGAAAGGAACTCTAAGTTTGACATAATTCTCGGATGATCCACAATAAGTATTTCATAAGTCTAATCTTTCCGAACTGGTATACTAATAGGGAAATTGAGTGTCTTACTCAATGGTTTCGTAGTCGGAGCACTATGCAGTTGCATTTCTCTTGTCCTTTCCGGGGATGCAATCTGTAGTCTCTGAATGACATTTTGGGCAAAGTTTATACTTTCGAAAATTTCCAGCGTCATCTCCTTAGCTGAAGTCTGATCGTGTGATGTCCAATGGTAAGGTAGGCTCGCAAGTCTTCCGCCTCATTCTTCCATCTCACCTTTCTCAAAAGCCTTATATGCTCTGTATAGGCTAAGAGCTTCTTTCCTTTCACGGGTTGACTGAGTCACCTCTTCCAGCGTAAGTTCAAATTCATCGGGTTCAACAATCTTAGGTGGACAAACGACAATTTCTTCCGCCTTTGGTCCACACATAGCGAATGAGTGATACGGATTAGATAAAGGATACCCTCCTTCCTGGTAACGTAGTTGTTGATGGTTCGAACACCTCGCCAATATCGGCTCGGGATTTTCCTTATTCAAACGCATCAGAATCGCCTTTTGTTGTTCGCGCATACAAGCACCACATTGATAATAAAGTTTATAAACTGAAAAGGCTTCCTTCGTTTCTCTATTGTCTCCTCGAGTTGGTCTGTAAAGATGCATTCCATTGAATTCATGACGTACCGCAGGCATAGGTTCATGCGCCTTCAGGTATTGCATGGTATGATACAAACTACTTATTTCTGTATCTGGGTCTTCACTAATATCTCCCGTATCGCATAAAGCATCGTACGGATAAAGTTCGTTGAAGGTTTGACGCAAACTTTCAATTCTCTCGTTTAAAGCGTTCTGCCTCCTCTTTAATACCGTTGAGTCATATTTAGTTTTAGCAAGTTTTGCTGTACTCTCCGATAAATCTTTTATTCCAAATATAGTGTAGTCTGTTGCTCCAAATCGTTCGAATGGAGCTGCTGCTTCCTCTTGGATATCATATCCCCATCTCGGCTCTCCAGATATCCCCTTTGCCATTATTAGACGTATTTGTTACATAATGATTACTACTAGAGGGAATACAACAGAGTTTTATGTTAGTTGTGAGGAGATTTGGGAGTTTTTCGTCTGCCCTTTTGGCTTGACAACGCTCTAACCTCATACCCATAGCCTAAGATCTAAGGTTTCTTTAATGACACACTGTTTCTTATTTAAAATTTGTTGCCGAAATAAAAACGATTTGGGCTAAACTGGCTGTGAGTTTAAAATACTCACCTTTTGATCCCAAACTATTATCAGAAAATAAGCAATCAAGAATTAGTAATATAGGGAAGTCTATTGGTTGACGTAACTTATTGAAACAAGACCGTGTAAAATTTAATTAATTTTAAGAAAGGCTCGCGAGTCTTCCGTTCTCTTGTTTCTCTAATTTCAAGTCCCACCCGACTGTACCCTGAAATCCATTCACTGGAGAATCAATTTTTAAAATTTTTCAAATCCAAATGGATTGTCTAAAATTTCGAAAATGTCTCATATTGTGAGTTCCAAGTAGAAATCCATTTCTTATACCTACAAATCCCGCTCCTATGTGACACATAAGGACTACCCTTTAATGTTCACATATAAAGACAATGGAATTCTACCGCTGTATTTACTACAGTGTACAGGTACGTGGAAATCTATTTGGTAAACACATATTATTTACTAAGATTAGTTGGAGACTTATAATCTCCAGACTTATTCCGAGTCTCTTCAAGAAGTAAAGGACGTTGAGTCGGTCTGTCTACAGTATGACCGTCAATTGTCCGTACCGTCACAGTTCATGTCACTCCGTCCATAGATGGGTGTGTATCTAAAATAACACCAGTTAACCAGAGGCGTCTTTTTAAATTCACTTCTGCTAACAGTACGTGATCGCCCGGTTTAAAAGCTCGGGTGTTATTGTACCAAGTGGTTCTGGCAGAAATAGAGGGCAAATAATGGTTTTGCCATATTTCCCAGAATTTCTTAGCTAGTAGTTGCGTGATTTTCCACGCCTTTCTACCATAGCTATCGCTTTCCATTGAAACCGAAATAGGCATCAATGTAGTCGGTGCTTGCATTAGCAGGTGTGCTGGTGTTAAAGCAAACTGGGATTGTTTGTCATCGGGTACTAATACTATGGGTCTAGTATTTAGTATTGCCTCGATTTCAACAAACAATGTGGTCAATTGGACGTCTGTCAATATGTGATGTACTGGAATGACTTTTGCCATGGCTGTTTTAATGGATCTTACCAGTCTCTCCCAGACTCCGCCTCTCCATGGAATATCTGGAGGGTTAAATCTCCAAACAATCTTGTAAGGACGTAGTTCATTGGAGATCTGGTCATGATCTAATTTCTTAAAGGCCCTTGCAATTTCATTTTGAGCACCAACAAAGTTTGTAACTTGGTCTGAGTACAAGCATTCTACTAGTCCGCATCTAGCGATAAATTGCCATAATGCTAGTATAAAAGCGTTAGTGGAAAGATCCATCACACATTCAATATGAACTGCCCTACTGGACATATATATATCAGTCCCCAATGTTTTACTAGTATACGTCCACGTTTTGTATTTATGGGACCAAAGCAGTCAATTCCAGTCTCTGTAAAAAATGGTCTGAATGCTTGTAGTCGTGCTTGTGGAAGTTCACTCATTTCTTGGGTACTTAATCTAGAATGTACCTTTTTACAAATAATACATATACGCGTCACTGAACTTATGCTTTACTGGGTCTAATTAATACAAATCTTGTACGTAGATGTGAAAGATAGTGGTGTCTTCCAGCGTGTTTTAGTTGTAAATGTGCGTCCAGTATCATTGCACATTGTAATTCGTGATGTTGTGGTATTATTATTGGGTATCTAAACTCAGTATTAAAGTCAATGTTTTGAAGCCGAGATTTATGACAAATTAAGCCATTATAAATTATTGGACTCCAACTCAATATTGGTAATGACTTGATTGGTTGACCTTGACTTATAGATGTGAATTCGCGTGCAAAATATCGTAATTGGTAATGGCAAATTAATTTAATTTCACATCTGTCAATCTCGGTCAATGTAAGTCAACGTGTAAAGTCGCGTTTGCCCTTAACGTATTGTACAAAACGTACAATCCACGCTAATTCGCTTTTGTCCAAGAATCTGTTAGGTTTACAATACGGTCGACATAAGTATTTATGACGTCATCAGGTAAGTCAGTGATTAGTCTAGAAGGTCTCGTTTTATTAGATGGGCCCACGGGTCCGCCGGTAGGTATTCCCTTATTGACTGTTGATCCGTCCGGGTCTATAAGTATTTTGTCCTTCTTCGTCTTCTTACCTTGATTGTCGATACTTTGTAAGTCGATCCTTAATGGTAGTTTAAATTCTATAGGATCACTGGGTTTTGGTAAATTTATTTTTCTGCCGATATTTATCCCAGGTCCCACCGTAGGTTGTAAGGTTGGTATGTCTCTTGAGCGCAAAGTAACACCTGTATTTACATTTGTATAGGTACTACCCACATCTGTAATACATGAGGTTTCACTGTACTTATGGTTACTCAAGAGTGTCAAATTTGGTAGTTTGTCAATAGAAGGCCGCTCCAAAAAAGAAACTGCGGTTTTACTATGTATCAATGTGTTATGAATGTCTGGTCACATATCTGGCGAAATGTCTGGTTGATCATTTGGTAACATGTCTGGTTGATCATCTGGTAACGTGTCAGGTTGACCGTCTAGTAACGTGTCTGGTTGACCGTCTAGTAACGTGTCTGGTTGACCGTCTGGCGATACGTCTGGTGAAGAAAGGCTCGCAAGTCTTCCATTTTTAACTTTATAAGTTATATTTTTCCTTTTTGCCTTTGGTTTCTTCTTAAGTTTTGCCGTCGTCCTTTTCTTTGCTTTCCCTTTCTTTGGTTTTTTAATTTCAGCATCCTTAGGGATAGTGTTAGACTTATTAACGTATAATGGCGGCCAATGTTGTGATGATCTTTGCAAGAATTGTGGTCCATGTTGGCAAAATTTCTTGTTCGCCGGTTTACAGAACTCCTCGGGCATCATTCCTCGTGACGCAATATCAGCTGGATTTTGTGGTCCGGGACAATGTCGCCAATCTTCCTTTATTGAACAGTCTAAAATTTCCGCAAGAGGGTTAGCTAAAAATGTCTTAAATTCAAGTGTGTTGTTGTTTATATAAAACAAAACTAACGTCGCGTCAGTCCAATAAAATATCTGTAAACTTGATTATAGTTCAGTCTGGATAAGGTTTACAATGGTAGTTGACAAGGTTGCTGCTTGTAGCTCAGCGTGTGGTGTCGTCATATACTTAGTAGGCATGGTTTTAGCCTTAGAAGTAATGAGCGATACATCAAACTCGTCTGAATCTACTTGTCTACGCAGATACGCTGTCACTCCAAAGCCGTTGTCACTGGCGTCAGAGAAACAATGTAATTCTAAATTGTCAGGAAATGTCGATTGTAATGGAAAATATACCCGGGGTATGGAATAATCTTCTAGTGAAGACAATTGCGCCTCCCAAGTTTTCCATAAGTGTACTTGTTCAGATGAGATTGGTTCGTCCCATCATTCCATATACTGCGCATATATATTCTGGCTTGCAGTATTATTGGGCTGATAAAACCTAATGAATCAAACAATCGACTCAACTTTGATACGCAGGATCTCTTGGTCAGAGAACCTCCTTGATCATCCAATGTCAGTTTTACTTTAAAGTTGTCTGTGTTGGGGTCCCAAAATAATCCCAACACCTTGGTCGTCGGTAATGGTTCAAATTCTAGATCTATGTCACCACCCCCACGCTCAGTCGTTTCGAACAAATTCACCAAATCGGTGCTGTTTGAAGCGAACTTGGTTAGGTTAAAACCTCCAGCTGCTAGACAGTCCCGTAATTGATATGCTACTGTTATAGCACGTTCTACTGTGTCACAACTCTGTAATCCATCATCAACATAAAAGTCTCTTTCTACAATTTGAATTATCTCTGGGTCATATTTGTGTTTCTGATCCCTAGCGGTTTGTTTTAGGGCGTACATGGTACAATTTGGGCTATCTCTGGCACCGAATACGCGAACTTGCATTTGGTAAATTGACGGTGGTTGACTTAAATCTCCATCCGGGTACCAGAGGAACCTCAAACTGTCTCTGTCTCGCTCTAACGCTCGCACCTGGTGAAACATTGCTTCCACGTCGCAAGTAAATGCTACTTGACGTTGGCGAAAGCGCATAATTATTCATTATGAGATAATTATTCATGTTTGGTCCATCCATCAACTCACTATTGAGAGACATTTCCTCAAAAAGAGCCGCGCAGTCATTAACTACACGTACCTTTTCTGGGTTGTCACATAGTGATGTGGCAAGTAGTATGTCTGATCTGTCACAATCTCCGGGTTTGTCATTCTGATAGCGTACCCTTTTGTCAAATACGTCTCCATTTGAGTATTATAATGTAAATGGGCTTTCTCGTCCTTTAATAAACGTTGGCGTATTGAGTTTAAACGCTTTAAGGCTAGTGGATAGTTATTTATAAGTTTCGGTCGTTGGTTACACCATAACATCCATCTTCCATCATCCATCATAATGTCCATCTTTCGTCTGGCGGATAGTATCCTCCATGATCTTTAAAGATTGTTTTTCTTGTTCCGACATACATGGTTCGTAACTACCAGGTTCGGCGGTATCTTGTTCCAACCATCTGATAGTCTTCTCTGTTAATTCTTTGTCCAAATCAGCTTGTTCCACTCAATAATTTCTTAGTGCGTCGACATCAACGGGTGTTTGTAACATTATTGGATCAGGTAGACTCGCAAGCCTTCTGGTGTTATCATCTGTCGTTGATGGAAACTCTGCCTGACGCGTCTCTTTTCCAATTTCCAAACTAACCTTGTGGATTTGTTTTTGCTCTTCATGACTTAGTGTATTCGTAACGCAAGTCGTACCTGTAACATTGTCGTGTCTCATTGACTGTCGCGTAGTATAGTCTCTTCCATTTGAAAAAGAATGAGACAAAGTTGTAGTTAATAAACTACATGTACTTTGTACATCATCTTCCTCGTCACTTATATCTAGTGTGCGCACAGGCGCTCGAGTATACCAACCTATCGGAGTTCTACAGGCATAAGCGTTTCCTGCTACTACTACCAATGGTCTGGTTTCCCACACTTGATACAAGTTGAATTGGTCTGTCCCGATCAACATCGCTACTGATCTGTAATTAACAGGACATTCTGGTACACCAAGGTGTCTAAAATGCTTACGGTCCTCCAAGGATTGTTCTGGCACTGGACCCAGTAGGTTACTAAAGTCCTTTGTGGCCGCAAAGGTTAAATCCCTAAAAGAAAGCAAAGACCTCTCCTTTTCGCTATGTTGCGATTTTGAGAGAAGGGTGTCTAAGTTCAACTTAACTCTTGTCACTGGAATCGCATGTTGTCCATGCATACTACTTACAGTATATCTGACATTCTTACCTTGTCGAAAGTCCGTTACCACATCAGCTACCTTCTCATCCACGTAGCTGTGAGATGAGGCTGAGTCTAGAATGGCGTAAATACGTTTGCTTCCCTTGGTGCCTGTAATCTTAACAGGAATTACACTGAATCCTTTCAGTTGATCAGGCGTCAGAAGTGCAATCGATGGTTGTTCGTCTCCAGTATATGCGTGGTTGTCTTCCGACTCTTTATCCGAAGACCCGGATTGTTCTGGAAAACAATCCCAAATATGTGTCACAAATGTTGGTGTTGATTTTGATTCTCGTGTTTTGTATGCAGCATTACATTTTGCGGCTGCTTCTGGGTGTTCCCTGGTGAAGCGTTTCGTCGGTGTATGACTATCTGTGTGGAGCAAAGCGTCATGGTTGCGTCCACAAGAAGGACAGGTGTGTATATTTGGACAATCTTTACGGACATGTCCATGTTGTGTACACCTCCATCAAGAATCTAATGGCCGTATTTGTAGCCGTCGTTCTTCAGAGTTTAACTCACAAAATAGTCTACATCCTCTCAATTTATGACTAGTATGCCGCTTACCTATTCTTTCGCAGTATTGACAACCGCTGAAGTCGGCAGTTAGTTGCTGTCTGCTCTGTTTGATCCGATATTGGTGCGGACACTTTATAACCGTCGGAAAATTGTTGAGTGTCTGTCAGTGTGGCGTAAGTGACCGTCCTTGTGGATGTCGTCTGTGGTTTCTGTTGGTTAGAAGATGGCAATGTTATCCCCTCGGCTACTATATGTTGGTCGGTATAGTTTGACCGAGTTTCGACCACTGCTTCCCTGGATATTAATAGGTAAACGTCTTCTAACTTTAAAAACCCACCAGTCTCTTCTCGCTGGTATTCGATCTTTCTCCACTCCCTACGAAGTCGATGGTGTAATCTTCTAATTATTTTCAATAGGACTGTAGGAGTGTTTGCGTAATCTAGTTGTCCGATTGATCGTAAAGAAGAAATGGCGTTCTTGATTTCGTCGGCTAACTTCAGTAAGTCCACAGGTTTTGTAATGGCTCCCCCTTTACAGAGTTCTTCCATTACCGACTTGGCCATGCTTACTGTGCCACTGTAAATCAAAGTTAAGCGATCATAAGCCAACTCAAAGGCGTCTGGTACACCAACAAAGGTCTCTGCTAGACATTTTGGTTCTCCCGTCAGTTTTTGAAGCAGATAATTAAACTTCTCTCTCGATGTAAAAGCGCAGGCTGCAATTTGAGATTCAATATAGTCCACAAATGTGTGCCAATGTTGAGAATTACCGGAGAACTTTGGTGGTTGCTGCTCTGGTAGCCCTTTTCTGGCTGCGAATTTAGCTATCTCTTCAGCTACATTCAAAGTTTCGCGTCCTTGTGTGGTAATCGAATTAATATTCTCCGAAGTATTAATATTATTATTAATATTCTCCGAAGATACGAAGTATTTCCTGAGGGTACCGTCCTTTGCGGATTCTTCGGGTGTCTGGTGTGTTCGAATTCCATACTTACTCTCGAACTATTGGTTTGAGCTTCCTCCAAACATTCCTCAATCTGGGCCAACTTGTTAACAACTGGTCGCATTAGATCGGCGAATTGTTGAGTACTGATCGTGTCTGTTGGTTGTAACGCTTTCTGTGTTGGTGTATTTTGTGGAGGACCATTTATAAAGGAATTTGTTGAATGCTCACATTTGCATTCATCGGCCGCTCCTGTTCTAAACACCTCGCGTTCCGGGTAATCCGATTCGCTGGAAGTGCTACTATCACCTGGATACGGTGGCCGACGTGCTTGCGTCCGTTGTGTTGTCCGAATTCTAACACTTCGTTTTGAAACATCGTCTACTGGTCTCCGCTGTTCAGTAGGCTCGCAAGTCTTCCTCAAAGTTGTAGATTGCGATGTAAACTGGTTGAGTGGTTGCGTGTCTACTGGTCCCCGCTGTTCGGTAGGCTCACAAGTCTTCCTCAAAGTCGTAGATTGCTATGTAAACTGGTTGAGTGGTCGCGTGTCTACTGGTCTCTGCTGTTCGGTAGGCTCACAAGTCTTCCTCGAAGTCGTAGATTGCGATGTAAACTGAATGTGTGGTCGCAGAATGGCGTTTGAATCTAAAGGCCTCGTAGGTCTAAACACAGTTGGGTTGGCATAGTGTGTGACAGGTTTGGGTGTCAAAGGTTGACTCACCTGTTTAGTCGTCAGTAATGTAGGTCCGGCTAATAACTACTACGGTCCGTAATTGGCGGATTACTTACCTTGACTTTCGTGATAGGCAATGACGTTGCTCTCGGCGGTATAAACTTGTCCGGTATAACAAACCTGTGTTCCGTCGCATCGTGGATAGGAGATATATTGCTACTAGCCGCAATCGAAACAGGTTTTTTAGACGTAATTGGTGCAAACATAGGAGTTACTTGAGGAAATCGTTGGCATAATTCCTTAACCAATTCCCGTCCTCGCT
This sequence comes from Nemertoderma westbladi, assembly GCA_032718475.1. Lineage (NCBI taxonomy): Eukaryota > Metazoa > Xenacoelomorpha > Nemertodermatida > Nemertodermatidae > Nemertoderma > Nemertoderma westbladi. The sequence goes on along the minus strand of JAUCBJ010006143.1, from coordinate 6,448 downwards.
CAGGTGCTCCCACACTTCCTTCCTTTATTCGTTCCTGAATTTGGCGATGCCTTACCTCTATCCTGTCTAGATCGTGTCCATCTCGAGATCGATCGATTGCGGGCTTTAAGATCCAGATCCTCCTTGGTGTTGGCTAACTCTCTCGCCTTCCTTTCGAGTTCGAAATGAAGCTTAACTTCCTTTTCACGTTGTTCCGTTTGTTGTTGTTGCGCCTCGAACTCCACTAGTCGTATAGCTGATTGGGCCTTTATTTGTCGTTTTTTCATTTCAGCCCTTGCTTCTGAAACTAACCTTTGTTCTTCCAACTCAGCTGCTGCCACTTGTCGCTTCAACTCAGCTGCTGCTGCTTGCCACTCCAATTCGGCTGCTGCCGCTTGTCGCTCCAATTCAGCTTCTGCTGCTTGTCACTCCAATTCGGCTGCTGTCGTTCGTTGCGCTAACTCAGCTGTCGCTGTTTGTTGTGCTATTTCCAACTCTAACCTTTCCATCTCAGCTGCTTCTAATTCGGCTGCTTCTTGTAGATGAGAGATTCTCGCAACATTTGCTACCCTTAGTTTCTCCTCCTCTACAGCTGCTTGTACTGTCAGCAATTGAGTTTGTTCCTCAATCTCTTGTCATTTTCTGTAAAACTGTTGCTGCTGTCGAGAAATTTCTGACGTTATTATACTCACCTTGCCAATTTCGTTGCGAATACTTACCAGTGATTGATCCAGTATTCCCGGTGCCATTCTGTCTGTACGGGTGAAGCTTCCCTCGTAGCCTCCGGCACGGTTTCCAAATCTCCAACATCTTCGCCGCACATATGTAACTGATCCGTCAGATATTTCAGTTGTCCATCCAGTCTATACAGTTCTTGTTCTTCCTCGAGCTGCAATAATTCGTCGGAAACTGACTCACCTAGCAACTGGTCCGCTTGTTCCTGTTGTATCAGTCTAACGGCCGTCTTAAACTAAATTAGTTTCTCCCTAGCGATCATTAATTTCTCAAGGATCTTAAACTGAGTGTCCGCGTCCTGTCTTTGTCTAGCTAGATCTTGTAGACTGATAAGGTTACTTACGGACTTATGTACCTAATGTACCTTATGTACCTTATGTACCTTTGTACTCTAACCTGTAAGGTGTAAAACTCGAACTGGGACATCGGAGCGGTCAACTCGTTTAATATGCGTTGGCCTTCTCCAATACTCCTGGTAATATGCGCCATGTATCCTCCGACGCTTCTAACAATGCTCTCTTGGCTTCCTACTGAACTAAGCATATCTGTTTCCCTGTATCTAGGCTGCGGAACAGTTAGAAAATCCCCGGTCCTGCCGTCGCCTCGTACTAAGGCATCCGGTACTCCCGTTGGATGTACTGGTGACGCACACGGTGTTGGTTCGGTAGGCTCGCGAGTCTTCCCTTGTGGTTCTTCCGCTACTGACTTATCCGAGTCACATGAGTCATAGTCGGTAGGTGTATTTTTCGTATAGTCCTGTTTGTCGCTAAGTTCGGTAGTTGTATGTGAGTGTCAAGTATCAAACTTACAGTATTTATATATAAAACGGTACTAATTATAATTCAAACATATAAAATTAGCCTACCGGCCGATTTTATAGCAAATGGATAAAATTAGCCTACCAGCCAATTTTACAGCAAATAAATGTCACGGTATAAGTATATAATAAAATTAGCCTATCGGCCAACTTTATAACAAATAAATCGGATAACGATATATGTTATCAAATTGTAAATCAAACACAAATAACACGGACTAATTCAGCAATAAACGAAGAAATCGTACAGAAAGCAAATACTTGAGAAAGTGGAACCCACAATAATTTTAACTAATACGGTAATGCCTAACTGACTAATGCAACTTTTCGAAATTACCACCTCCAAAATTCTCCAGAAAAACAGATTCCCAGATACAAACCGGACGTGAACCTTTCTGTTTCCAGCGTTGCGGACGAAGTGCGATTTTCCCCAACAAAAATTGTTGAGTTATCAATCTCCCAAACTTGCTAAACACGGTCTTGCTCTCATTACAGTCTAGAAATGAGCTGAAAAACAAGAGTTTGGTTTTACTTTACGAAAATTTTGTACCGGTACAATATGGTATTTAAACCCTTTTAAACACCGGTATTTAATTCCAAAATATTTTACACACGGTTCAAATATGAATTTTATTCAAAAATTAGCACTTAGCTAATCAAATACAAATTTTTACCTCAAAATACAAAATTTTCAAATAATTTTAGTCCTACTGAACTTATAATTCAGTAGAACACATTCTGTGTTAAAAATAACACATTCTGGAATATGTTAAAAATAATCACATTCCTACTGTTTGATCGACCAGATCTAGAAACATATTCCTACTGTTCATTGATTCCGAAATCACATCTCTACTATGTGTGAATCCTGCAATATCCTACTGTAAAGTCTGTGAATCACAAAACATAAATCCAACCTTCTCACCAAAACAGTAAACTCTAAGTAAGCAAATCTATTGCAGTATCGGCCTCGTTAACTGGTGAGGCAGAAAACAGTCTACAAACGGACAAACTTCGATAATACAAAATCCTGCGCAGCGAATCCTAACAATCGTGCTGACTTGCTGACGGACTAAAGGTGTTCGTATACTTTGCCGCGGTGTGATTTATATGGGGTGGGGGTTGCTAGCTAAATATCTAACTAGCGGACGAACTGCGGCGTGGACAAATTATTTTATATATTTCGAGGTGTAAATAATTCCTAAACGCGTGTGTGTGTTGAATTTTATAATCGAATTTTAGTTTTGTATCCCTTCATATTATATAATTTACTGGGTCCGGTGTGCATTTTACAAATATTCTAATTTTGCGGTCTGTAGGTCTAATACTCACAGATGATAAGGCTCCTTCCCCTTTTGTGTATTTCCAGGACTCAAATTCAGGCATAAAGTTGGTAACTACGCCCGGAATTCGGCAATTTAAATCTACCAGGTCCCTGATACGAAGAAGAAATGTGTTAGTTTACTACAGTAGGCGTACAGTTACGATAGCTAGCCTGGTCTCCTATCTAGAATTTTGGTTGCCTAGGTGGGCGTGGCAACTTCTTATCAGGATGTCGGCGAGGACACGGTAGGTGTTAGTATCCCAAATAGCCCTATTTGTAATGCGCCTAGCACAATAAACTGCCCGACCGCCTGAATGGTACAATCTTGATTCAGACAAGACACAGTAACCTTATCTTGGCCTACAGACTCCAATACAAGCAATGGACACTGTTGTACTACAAAACAAGCCACAAGCGCACCTATACACGGCAAATAAGTTAGGCGTACAGTTTTGGTGTACCCTACCAATGTACATGCCCCGTATTGGTGTGCCTGCGTCCTATTTGTGTACTTGTATCTATTCTCTCTCTCACTCTCTACTCTCCTCCTGTAAGAATGTGAAGGGGTACCGCGGGTTCTGTCAGAATCAAAACAGTACAGTTACTAATTTTAAATTTTGGCGCACAGCGTGTCACTACGTCTACCTTTGATCTCAGGTCTTACACTTAGGTAGCAAGGCATCAAACGCTGTCTAACCTTTCAGGCGATGGGCGAAGAACTATTAATCTATATTGTGGGTGGACTCCTTTCTACATTCCGCCGATGTTCCCGTTCACTGCTGCGGCCCGCTGCTTAGCCTGCCATCTGTCCCTCAGTTGGGTTCACCGTGGTGAATCATGTTAAAACAGATGTAACAATAATTCTAACTTTATTACAAATAATGAACAAATTACGAAATAAATACAAATAATGTGAAATATATTGATGTAATGTGTAACTAATCGCACAAACGCACCTTTACATAGTGAATTAGTGCTGCCAATAATCTAGACAAATCTAGATAATTCTATAGGTTCCATTAATAATATTAAAGAAAACGGAGCAATACAGCGATATCGTAAATATATTTCCAATTAATATTATAATTCATTGTCAATAACAAAACAGAACTAACTAATAGAAGATAGATATATTGAAAGTGAGATATGTATGTAATCCTAATCGCATAATAATAATAATGGAATAATAACACAGTCCTGCAAACTGGCCTAACTATAGTCACAGTAAGGTACCTAAAATCAAAACTGTATAATAATACCTAACCCAGTACTAACCTAAGTTGTAATACTGCAAAATACTGAAAATAACCAATGCACTGACTGACAAGACAAATAACCACCATACAGTAACTTAACGGATATTATAGCACAAAAGCAGTATAATATAAAAAACACTACATGAGACCACAACTACAGTACTAAACATACAATATATTACAAACAATTGGCACAATCACAGAAAGAAAAAATACACATTCACCCACACATACACACAATGTACTACAAAATATTAGTTCATATATTTTTGTAATGCCCCTACACTTAAATGGTCAACGTCCACCGATGTCCTTTTATTAATAGCTTTGTCCCCCAATGATCGGATATTAAGACTTTCTAAGATTTTTCTCCTACGTAACTGGGTTTGTCTACCTATGACTTCTGCTAACTCAAAACTTGGCACATGACCAGTATCCACATGGTGAGCTGCTAGATCCGATGCTTTGAATCTACCGTGTCTTACATCACTGTCATGTTGCATTAAACGGACATCCATACTGTATTTAGTTTCACCTATATATGTTAGCCCACATTCGCAAGGGATCCTATATATTACGCCCCTATGATCAGTCACCGGTTTGTGACCTTTTAGCAGAAAGGATGCCAACTTTCGCCCCGGTACAAAGTAAGTTGCCACCCCATAGAGAGCGCAGAGTTTTTCCAAACTTTCAGTGAGGCCTTCCTCATATGGTAAGCCAAGTCTTATGTCAATTTTGTCCTTGGGTGGTACAGGTTTAGGTTGGTCGAATTGTCTATTGATACGTCTCTTTGTACTATAAATAATTCTGGTAGGATAACCATTATTAGCTAATGTGTTAGCCAGTTTGGTTTGAGTGCGATTTCGTGCATCTACAGTAGAACAAATACGATTGGATCTAAAAAATAATGCACTGCATACGCTTTGTTTCACCCGTGGGTGGTGGTTGGATGAAAAGTTTAAGTACCTGTTGGAGTGGGTAGGTTTTTGATAAACGTCAGTCGAGAATTTACCATCAACTAAACCAATTAGTACGTCCAAAAAAGGTAACTGTCCCTTAACGTTTTGGTATTCAACTGTAAATTTAATATCCTGATGTAACAAATTTAAATTGTCTAATAGGGCTTCAACATGGTTAAGATCTACAACAGTCCAAGTGTCATCGACATATCGATACCACAAGTCTGGTAAAAAACCTATACCTCTAGCTTTCCGCTCCAAACTATACATAAAGATACAACTCATGACAGGGGACACTGGGTTACCCATAGGTAAACCCCTTATCTGTTTAAAGTACTGGTCTTCGTATTGGAAAGCAGTTTGGTTTAGTACTAAATCTAATAGAGTACCAAAAGTATTTACAGATATGTCTGTGCGTTCACTAAACTCTGAGTCCTGTAGTATTAGATCCATAACTACGTCTCTAGCTTCATCCCTAGGGATGTTGCCAAACATATTCACAATATCAAAACTACATTGTATAAACCGATTATCTACCGTTATAGATTTAATTTTATCCGTCAATTCGGCTGAGTTTCTAATATAGGATTCACCTTGAGGTAAATAAAACGCTAATATTTTAGCTATATATGTAGCAATATTACCGCTAGGGGCGTTCTGGAAAGCCACAATGTTTCGAAGCGGTACTTCTGTCTTGTGGATTTTGGGGTTCCCATAAGTATAAGGTAGTTGTGAGTAATGGGATCCTAACTTTGTACGTAAAGAGTGTTTCATATTACCCGAGTTAACTAAATCCCTTAGTGTAGAATTTACTCGCCGTTCATACATCCTTACTGGGTTATTATGGATTAAAGAATATTGGCTAGAGTCATCTAATATTTCCCTCATCTTGTTATGATAGGTATCTCTATCCATGACTACAGTTTTATTACCTTTGTCTGCTGGTCGTATGATTATAGAGGATTCACTCGCAAGACTTTTGACCGCGGCCCATTCATCCTTTGACAAATTTTTTATTCTAGGTGTATCTTTGTGACTCTGTAAAATGGACAAGGCCTCATGTCTGAACGCCGCTCCTTTCGTATCACCTAACTGTTTAGCGCCATCCTCAATAGACACTATAAACTCGGCTACTGGCATTTTCCACAGTCTGGGTTCAAAATTAAGTCCTAGGGACAGCACAGATAATTCTACTTTACTAATAAGTCTACTACTTAGATTCAATACAGTATCCTGTACAGTAGTTTTTACACTGGGGCTTTGTTTATTGTGGGGTTTTTCCCGCATCCAGTTTAATTTAGTGTTATAACGTATTATTTCGGGAACGGGAACTCCTACGGTGGAGTACGCGAGTCCGTTGGAACAAACTCTCTACTCC
>JAUCBJ010006142.1:0-12659 GCA_032718475.1 Nemertoderma westbladi | reverse complement strand
AACTTTTAGTGCCCATGTATGAATTGGAACCTTTTAGTGCCCATGTATAAATGTGAACCTTTTAGTGCCCATGTATGAATTGGAACCTGTTAGTGCCGATGTGAACTCAACGCTTCAGTGCCGTCGCTATTTGGTTACAGTAGCCTACCTGTATCATAATAAACTACAGTATGGACACGCTTCAGATTTTGTTACTTATATTTTCTATTCACAATCTATTCCACACAATATTTTCAACCGAGGTAAGTAGTAAGGCATTTGAATTATACTATATATACTGTAATTATACACAGCTAAAGGATAGGTTGCCTCTCTGAGTAGGCTTATACTATCGCCGTGGCCTTGGGGCTGAAGGGGAGTGTGGGGGGGGGGGGGGTATGCACGCACGCACCCACATCCATACTACTGTATACTGTACGTACAATTGTATGCTACTGTATGATAACTTTAATACCCATTCTAAAGTATTAATTTAATTTTTTATTTTAAAGGATATCAGGACTCCTCTGCAGGATTTATTTTACGAATTAACATTCATGGAAGACTACGAGTGTAATAATGATAATAATACATGCTTACTAGATCGACTTTATAATAAAACTAATTTGAATTATTTACATGACATGGTGGCCCTATTTAGAGAACGCCATCGGCCCTGTTCCAGACCAGGGGGAGAATATATTCAGAAAGCAGAAAGTAACAGATATTACGGCCTGAAAGGCAAGGTAATGTGTGAGCAAAACAGCGGCGGAAAGTGGTTGCTGATTCAACGACGACAAGAAAAGGGGAGAGATTGGATGGAGTGGAATACCTTAGGGCAAGGAGATGAAGCTCAGAAAAAACTGAGGGATAATTATTTGTTGAAGAATATCGATTTTTATCGCAATTGGGTTAACTACACCATCGGGTTTGGCGATATCGACGAAGGCAGTTTCTGGCTCGGATTGGAGTCAATAAGTAAGCTCAGCAGAGGTGGGGTTCAATTGCGGATAGATTTAACTTGGTCCTCTGAAGATAATGAAATTGAAAGAGATCCATATAATACTATTCAAGGTTATGGTATATATCATAATTTCAGCCTAGGCAATGCTGCTACAAATTATGCTCTCCAAGCAGATAATTTTATTGGGGATATAGGGGATAGTATAAATTATAAAGGTCACAATGGGTACGATTTGTTTGGAGATAACAGCCTCGCCGATGTGAACGGATATCCATTCTCAACATTCGACAACGATAACGACCAATGTATTTCCAATGCCGATGAATGTCATAGACATCGCGAATGTGTACCTTTGGGATGTAACTGCGCTTTGAGACACGTTGGTGGATGGTGGTACCGCGGATGTACTTTGGCAAACCTCAACACTGGTTATCTCTGCCCTTCAGACGACCTTGCATGGTGCATGCGTATGGAAATTGATGCAAACCACTCGATCTCTGCAAGGGTAACCGGACCTTATTGGGGTTCATGGAAAAGTCCAAAATTTCCACTGATAATCATAGAGATGAAAATCTGGATGGCTGACAATGATGATTAATATAATTGGTAAGGTAAGTTAAGGACAATCATTCCATTATAACCTCGATTCTTGTAATAAAATCAAGTAATAAGATCATGAATGCATACATAATTTGTAAGGACCTCACATAACACAAGAAACCAAAAGTAGTTAATTGCTTCCTACTGTAGCTGTTATTCATAACATACTGTACAGTGGCTATACAGTACAACATAGTAATATACAAGCAAAAGTGGATCCATTCTTGATTATTAAAACAAAACGAAATGTTTTGACAATACCAGTGAGAATAGGATGGCATGAGAACCTACTCTGTATGTATGTCTGTCCGGAAATGCCTTGGCCTATGGTTAGATGTTTAGGTCTACCTGATATGCAGTAGGCCTACAGTATAACAACTTCTTCAAAATCTAAATTTAATTTTCCTTAAGTTCATGCGGCGGAAAGTCTCGGGAAGTAATATTGAAATACCTTTTTTATCTTGTTAACTGTTATTTGAATGACGGTTCTACAGAGTACTGGATATGCAGATATGGATGATTTGGAACCAAAAACAATTGTAAGAAAATGAACTAAGATTTACTATAAAAAATTATGCAGAGGTTTACTTAGGAAGCAGATTACCATTACATAAAGTTATATGGATCCAACGACTTTCAAATTTCAACGAATTTCAAAACTTTTGCCAGACTTCATGTGTACCAAGTTTGGTTAGATTTCACCGAGGATTGATTGATCGATGAGTTATTTATTAGCGTGTAAATATTGGACACGACAGAACGACAGACCAATAGATTGATTAACGTTACTTCTACGCTCAGGGTCACCTTACTTCGTGGCTTGCCCCACACCTGCACACATTGATTATAACAACTCTAGGACCACACTTTCAGACTTTGTGTAGGTTAGGTAGGCTACAGTCTGATAGTGTACACATACTGTACGTACATACTGACATATACGTACGTCGTACACCCATACACACAGACACACAATTGCAGCTTTAAAGATACAACAAACTGTGTACAATGCAGCAATAATGTATGTAGACCATTGAATACTGCAGTACTGGAATAGGCAGATCTGCAGATAGGTACCTGGTACCGGTACTCGGTACAATATCAGTATCCAGTAAGAGTAACACAAGGCTGCAATGAGTTGAGTGAAGGTGCGGTACCGGTATGTAGGCACTGGGCAGGACATGGCTCTGGCTCACGGCCTCACGGCCTCACGCCCTGGTACTGGGTACCGTACTCCCAATGCCTGTACTGTATAATATTTTTTAATATTATATCCCCTGCATGGCACTCTGTCGGGCTAAGTATTTCCTTACCTATTTTGTCGATGCTGTGCTCCACCAGTTTATGTTTCAAAGGAACATCTATCCTAAAGCGAGCTTCCAATGCTGCCGTATTTGGCGGAATGTTAGCGGGATGCGTTGCGCTAACCCTCAACTAATTCAATATTTTGCGAATATCGGGTCAAAAGTGGACGAATTGATAGATACACAAGATAGTTTGGAGAAAGTTTGTTGTGTTGTTATTGGTGACAATGAGATCATGTTAGAGAAGCTTATAATACACATTGCCATAATGAACTCCTCTACCGTTAATAATATCGACCAGTTGTTACACAATGCCAATTCTACTGATGTGGAACAATTATTACGATGTGCTATATTATCGATTGCTACGGGCAATAGTTCCTTGGAACCATGTAATACAGATGTAACATTTCGTATACAGATTCATGTAAACAGTAATAAATCGAAAGAACGTACCGGTAATGTTTGCACACTTACTACACCAGAGGTTGATTTCCCGTGGTTCCATAGCAAAGAAGTCAATATATTTGTTCGAACAATAGTTCCATTGTATAGTTGCCAATATCAGGATTTGTTTAAACTTCAGCTTTATGTTGAAGAGAGACAGGGGGAACTGGACGCAAATCTCATCTCAGCGAATTAAAGAATTAAATAAATAAAACTAATTAGATCAATCAATGCTAAATTATCAATTGAGTAATCAGCTGTTATTTGCGTCAATTTTCCCCTGGAGAGAAATTAATTTTATTGCGTCCAAGTGTATTGCATATTGTGTAGAAGTACATCATTTGTATAATATTATATATTTTTTATATTATAATAAATCATGAGATAGTATTAATAATTTAAGGGAAAGGGGCACTTTACATTGTCACGTTATTCTAGCCAAAACAATAAACGAATATCAATAGAACATGATATTTTTAGTTGAATTTTTGATGATAATGTTATCATTAGTATTTGAGTGGATTTGAGAAAGTTGACTTTTGATTGCGTGAAAAGCCCCCCCCCCCCCCCCCCCCCCCTATCTGCATCATTATCTATAGAAGTTGGGATCTAATCTGGTCTGCAATCTATTTGGCACTGACACGGGACTTGCCCCAACCTAATTACATTATTGTGGATTGAGATATTGTATTAGAATTGCAATAATAGGTGAGTAAGTTACTGCTGCACCTGCAATGGTAGTTATTTATTACGACATTAATTATGGAATATCCTATTAATCGTGTTTGTGTCTAAATCGTTATATCTCCGACAGGGGCGGTTCTAGGATTTTGCTTGGGGGGGGGGGCAAAATATTTAATTTGCTGAGGTCAATTTTTCGGACTTGTAAATGGCTCCACGCAAGCAGTGGAGTCCAATCTGGACACGTTTATAAACGCCAGCTTTCAATCGTTAAAAAAAAACATTCCCAACAACAATTTTATTGTTTGTTGTTTTGGTTAGTTAGGTTTCGGGATGGAGATGGTGTTCTGCGCAATAAAATAATTATCTTATATTTAATTATTTAAGAGGCAATAAATATACTTTAGTATTTTTAGCCGCACAAACTTTCATAACATGTGTGGTAGTGGAAAATAAGTAATTAAATGACAGACTGAATTTAATTTGACTTAAATGCAATGGGCCATTATTTCTATTTTTAACCCTGTTGAAAATTTTTAATTCAGACTATTTTAATTGCAAAATTATATTACAGTATATTAAGAAATTTACTGCTTAAATTTACTTGCACATGCCTTTTACCACAAAGCCACTGAACTTACCTACCAATGGAGATATTTCCAGTGACCATACCATGGACCAATTGCAGGAGACACCTTCTCACCTGTGACACCTTCACATGTGCAATAATAATAATAATAATAATATTGGTTATTTATATACCGCTTTTCTGCGCTCAGCATACTCAAAGCGCTTGTATTATCATTACCCCAGCAAAGCTAGGTTCCCATTATACCGCTGGGTTGGCTTTGGCACTAATGTCTAAAGTGTCTTGCCTAGGGACGCAACAATGCGAAATTTCTACAGCCATTAGTCGGATTCGAACCTGCGCCACCAAACACTATTGTGTAAGCAGTTCATGCGCCGTATCCACTCGGACACTGCGACATACATGCAATGTGGACAGGACAGTGCTGAAAGGCTATGCAACCAATACAGAACCAAACTGTATGTATGTTTGTATGTTGGATTGACTAAATTTCTAGCATCAATAAGCTAAACTTGGAACCACCATTATACTATCAGCTGGCTATGATGCCTCTGCTGCTCAAATTTTGGCGCCCCTTGGAAGGTGGCGCCCCCCCCCCCCCCCCCCCCTTCTGCACGTCACTGCACGGTGGAGAAGACGTTTCGGAAACAAGCTACAGTTCGTCGCAGCCCCCAATGAAAAAAAAATAAACAAAAAAAAACATTAAAAAAAATTATTATACTTTGAAAAAATTTCCCGATTTTTTCCCGAATTCCCAAAGTTCCAGAATTTTACAAAAATATCAGAGTGTTTTATAATGGAGACCGCCGGGTAGTAACTAAATTTTGAAGAAAAATAGAAGTCTTTTCCCAGAGAGGTCTGTTTTCGAGCAAAAGTCGGTACCCACTGGTACGGATTTGCCACATTACCTTTCGCTAGGGAGGGGGCAAGCCCCCCCCCCCAAGATACCTGGGGAGGGGCAAATGCCCCCTTGCCCCCCCCCCCTAGAACCGCCACTGATCTCCGAGATACTTTTATCACTCCTTTCTAGCTAACTTTAGTATATTTACGTTATCTAGCTCATTGCTCGTTCTATCTAATACACGAGAAGTGCCCTATTAAGTTATATATTACAGTGGCGGTGTACGTATACAATAAGTTATTGCACTGTTGTACTTTGATAAGATCTGTTTGTTTAATATTTAGCTTATAGTTAGTGAAGTTATACTATATAATTGGTAGATTTATTTGTGGAATGTTTTACTATATTAGTCACAACTGTAATGGAGTGGATAGTGGATCATATTCTGGATTCAGAATGGTGTATTTATTTTAGTAGAACATTGAATATTATTTTTTTATTATAATTAAAATATATATATATATATATATATAATTAATAGGAAGAGAAATATAAATTTCATAATGTTTATTATTTAACTAAAATTCTAAATTTAGTTGTTCTATTTTACTATCAATCAATATGTTAGGTTTACCAACCCAACACGCCATCAGCCCCATCATGGATGTATGTATGTGTTTGTACAAACAAAAAATTATTAGTTACTGTACTGTACATTCTTATGTATAGTTTGCTTATATGCAAGTTCAATTGATTAATGATCTCAATAAAGTTTTTATTTAACTAAAAACAAATTATTGTTTTTCACAATGGATTGCGTTAGTCTATCAACCAACAGCTTTGCCATCGATTTGTACAAGGAAATTGTAAAGGGCCGATCTGATTCCAACATTCTCATCAGTCCTGTGAGTCTAATTACTGCATTATCCATGACATATGGGGGCGCTGCAGGAGAAACTAAAGAACAGATGAGAAGTGTTCTCCATTACACGGACCTAAAGGATGATGACATACATAAGGCTATTCATTCATTGCAAACTTATCTTTATAGAGATAAGAAGCCGTACACTCTCGATGGGGCTAATAAGTTGTTTGCGCAAGAAGAATTCCCATTTAAAGATGAATTTTTAGCGCTGACCAAAGAACAATACGGGTCTGAGTTAGAGAAAGTCAACTTTAAGACATCTTTCAATGAAGTTCGAATAAATATCAATAACTGGGTGGAATCCATGACAAAAGACAGGATAAAGGATCTAATTGGTGAGGGGGTTCTAAATCGTCTGACCAGATTGGTTCTGGTAAATGCTTTGTATTTCAAAGGAGACTGGGTAACACAATTCGATCCCAAGAAAACCCACCAAGGAAAATTCATTACAGAAACCAAAGGGGAAGTCGATGCGATGTTTATGTATATGAAGGATAAGTTTAATGTATTTCGTAGCAAAGAAGTCTATGCGTTGGAAATGCCATACAAAGGAGATGATCTCTCTATGGTATTTATTTTGCCACATCGCGGAATTTCAGATATTGAGGCCAAACTGAACAGCAAATGGTTAGCTGAGGTGTTCCAAGGGTTTAGGAAGATCGAATTAGGTGTTCGTATACCGAAGTTTAGACTGGAAGATTCTTTCAGTTTGAAGGATACACTTTCTGCTATGGGGATGCCACATCTGTTTTCGGAAGAGCTTTGTGATCTATCTGGAGTTACTGGCGCCAGAGATCTAGTTGTCGGTGCTGTTTTACATAAAACCTTTGTGTTAGTTAATGAAGAGGGGTCAGAAGCTGCTGCTGCTACGGCTGTTGTTATGATGATGCTCTCTGCAATGGGACCACCTCCTTTCGAACTCACTCGACCTTTTCTGTTCGCCATCAGGGATAAAAAGAACGATATTCTATTGTTCTTGGGTAAAGTTACCAACCCTGGTCTCCATAAGTAAAGAAGCAGTAAACAGGAACCTTTTAATATAATATACATGATAAACAATAAAGTTGTATACTCAGTTTTTGTTTCACATAACTAATAAAATTCGCAGGGACACCATACTGATAGGTATTTGTAAATTTTTCCAAGTCTGACAATAGATAGTGATCATGGCAATCATGATCACAACATTTAGTATCATTTTTGGAGCCAGTAACTGTCTATACTTTGCTAATTTTATGTGTTGGTCATAAAAGGATTGCGCCTATAGTATTATTATTTAGATTTTGCCTATCTCAGTACATCTATCCAGTTATAATGAGTGAATATTTGTATGCTTTTGTAAAGCTTCACTCAATTTTATTAGGCCTAATGTATGTTTATGTTGAAGCCAGAAAGAATATAAGTTATTTAATACATGATTAAACTAGAATGTTAATTTTTTAATTATGTTTTAATATCACCCAATCGACCACATTGTATCAGATTGCTGGTGCAGGCCATACATTACAATATTGATTCTGAATGATGTTTCATATGATAATGTAGTGTGGTACAAATAATACAGTCATAATAACTTTTGATTAATCTTGATATAAAAAATATAATATTGATTTAATAGTTTTATTGTGCTAGCAATGGATTGCGTTAGTCTATCAACCAACAGCTTTGCCATCGATTTGTACAAGGAAATTGTAAAGGGTCGATCTGATTCCAACATTCTCATCAGTCCTGTGAGTCTAATTACTGCATTATCCATGACATATGGGGGCGCTGCAGGAGAAACTAAAGAACAGATGAGAAGTGTTCTCCATTACACGGACCTAAAGGATGATGACATACATAAAGCTATTAATTCATTGCAAACTTATCTTTATAGAGATAAGAAGCCGTACACCCTCGATGGGGCTAATAAGTTGTTTGCGCAAGAAGAATTCCCATTTAAAGATGAATTTTTAGCGCTGACAAAAGAACAATACGGTTCTGAATTAGAGAAAGTCAACTTTAAGACATCTTTCAATGAGGTTCGAATAAATATCAATAACTGGGTGGAATCCATGACAAAAGATAGGATAAAGGATCTAATTGGTGAGGGTGTTCTCAATTCTTTGACCAGATTGGTTCTGGTAAATGCTTTGTACTTCAAAGGAGATTGGGTAACACAATTCGATCCTAAGAAAACTTTCCAAGGAAAATTTATTACAGAAACCAAAGGAGAAGTCGATGCGATGTTTATGTATATGAAGGATAAGTTTAATGTATTTCGTAGCAAAGAAGTCTATGCGTTGGAAATGCCATACAAAGGAGAGGATCTCTCTATGGTATTTATTTTGCCACATCGCGGAATTTCAGACATCGAGGCCAAACTGAACAGCAAATGGTTAGCTGAGGTGTTCAAAGGGTTTAGGAAGATAGAATTGGATGTTCGTATACCGAAGTTTAAACTGGAAGATTCTTTCAGTTTGAAGGATACACTTTCTGCTATGGGGATGCCACATCTGTTTTCGGAAGAGCTTTGTGATCTATCTGGAGTGACTGGCGCCAGAGATCTCGTTGTTGGTGCTGTTTTACATAAAACCTTTGTGTTAGTTAATGAAGAGGGGTCAGAAGCTGCTGCTGCTACGGCTGTTGTTATGATGATGCGCTGTGCAATGGGACCACCTCCTTTCGAACTCACTCGACCTTTTCTGTTCGCTATCAGGGATAAAAAGAACGATATTCTATTGTTCTTGGGTAAAGTTACCAACCCTGGTCTCCATAAGTAAAGAAGCAGGAAACTTCTAAATTGAGCAACATAATTAATAACTAATCCTAATACTTAAGTAAATCACAATAACAATATATGTTATTACTCAATCTCTGCCTTATTCTTTATGTATGATTTTGTATACTGGTATATAATTAAATTGGCATCCTTGGTTTGTTTGCTATTATATTAGTATGTAGTATGATAAAGTTTACTGATGAGTATATTATTGCATGAGGGGCTTCCATCTAAGCTAAACATATTTAGTTTTTATTTTATAATAATTAATATTGTGTTAATGAATAATAGATATTAAATATTAGCGATTCGCGCACTATACACATTTTTGTTCAAAATATATATTTCCTGAACATACATCAATCTAGAATCAGTTATATTTTTGTATAATATCAATATAAATCAATATAATATAAATCAGCAGGGCTCCCACCACTGCGTTATTTTAACGCATTGCGCTATTTCCAAAATTTTGCGTTATTCGACTATTATTGAGCAAAAAACATTAATGTTGCGTTATTTTAAGATTTTCCATTTAATAGACATGAAATTTATACACCTTGTAAGTTTAAACTGAAATTATAGCTGTAGCGGTATTATAAATTATTGTATAATTTGCATGTGTACCTGTTCATTATGAAGGAACATGCGAAGCGACCTTGGATTTGGACATCCCCCCACCCCTCCCAATTTGAAAACCAGGATTGATTTAATTTTACATTTAAAAACATTAACATTTCAATAGACTAGGCCCTACAGGGTGTCGAGTCGATGCATAATATCCACTACTCACTACCCCCTCCCCTCCACCTATAGCAATGCATTTACTGAATAATGTAATATTTAGCTTTTATTGGTGCTTAAGTGAAGAGGAGTAACTAAAATTTAATTTGCGACTCCAAACGTTTGTAATTATTTTTTGTCCCAAAGGCTATACAATAGAAAATACTGTACCTTATCGAACAATTTTTCAATCTGTGTTTTGTTCATTGTAATTTTTTTTGGTGAATCGGTTCAAATCATTATTATATATATCCAGTGCCAAAAAGCAATGTTGGCTGAAATTGAACTTCGGCCATTTTATACACAAGAATGCTTAAAAAGCGCCGTTTTGTGATTTCAGTCAGAATTGTTTAAGAAATAGAAATATATTCTGAGAAAAATGGGTTTAACGATGAAGGAAAAATAGAGATAATAACTTTAAACTTTGTCAAAAATGATTGTAATTGAATGAAATTTTTCATCATTCCAAAAATATACCTAATAAAACAACCTTTTTTTAGCAATTTTATTGATACCTATCTTTACCTTAGGAGCCTTTCTGATAAAATGGCCTTAAACAATTGAAAAATGCAAGTAGATTTGAAATCTCCATTAAATTCGGCACAATTTTCAAAATACGGGGCCCAAACCCCCCCCCCCCCGCACCCATCCACCCCCCTCTCTCTTAAAATACGCTGCGTTATTTTGACCCCTCTGCGTTTTTATTTTGTTGAGCACCGGTGGGAGCCCTGTAAATCAGTCACCAATTAATTTCACCCCTCGGGGCATCATCAGGGCTCGCAACACAAGCTCTACCGTACGCTCTACCGTACTTCTAAGTTAAAACAACTACAGTAATCTGATAATTACAGGCTAAATGTACTGTTATTATTGTTCTGGTAGAGGACAGTGCACGCAATGCTATTATAGTGCTAAAATGACATAAAATGACAAACACATTTCAACTCACTACTGCAGTAGCCGGCTGTAACCAGTAGGTACCGGTACCGCTAGTTAATAAGGAATGATCTCGCCCTGATTACCGGTGGAAACAAAACGCCAAGGGTAGTATGTAGAATGAAGACCTGAAGTCATAGCCTACTATATTACAGGCCGTGCCAATAGTAGGCTATGCCTGAAGTATAATATTGTATTATACGTGGTTGAAATATTTGGCGATTAAACTCTTTTTGGTTACCTGAAAAAGATATTTTCTACATACTACCCTTGGCGTACCGCTAGTTATACTGTTGCATTATATTACACCGCTTCAGGCCTAAAACATATTCAGTGTGCCAGTGACTATAACCAAAGGGGATTCATATTATACAGTACAGTAGTAGTATGGGTCCAATTAAATATAGGACGATAAATTTAGATCAGTAAGTAGGAAAAACCAAAGTGGATTCATATTTTAAGTAGTTAAAGTTTAAGTTAGTTTAAATATACAATCAGCACCGATCCGATACACGCAAATGGGGTTGGGACGTTAGATCAAAAACGTACATACATTGAAATCAGTAGGCCCTACAGTATGTAGGTACAGTGCAGTGTAGTCAGTAATCAGTACAGTGTAGGCATACAGTAGTAGGATGGGTCCAATTAAATATCTAATGAAAACATAAAAATATACAATCAGCACCGATAAACGCAAACTAACGCAGAATCATTTATGTGTTCTTTAAATGGTTTCACCTGGGCCTAGTGTTCAAGATATAAATGTGTTTACCAGGACTTTTACAGACTGATTGAGTCAAAACCACCCCATGTCAAGAATACCATGTTTTCTCTTTTTCCTTTCGGTGGAAATTTAATTGTAACTGTATGAAGACTTGTGTGTATGAAGGATTTTGAGTTTTTTTTTAATTTTTCCTTATTAAGTGATATATAGCGCTTATTGTTTTGGACTTTGGTCAGATTCAGTTCTTCTGCAACCTGGGTTTTTTGGTGAAAACCTGTTATTCTTCAAATGGGGGTGAAATATAACAGCTGAAAGTCTGATATGCGTCACATGAGCTGTTCGCGCTTTCAGACCTTTGGCAGTTTAACCCACCAAATTAAGATGTCTTCTAGATATTAAATCAGTTTTTAGTCTATGACAAGTATTTGATTCACTACACTAGTCGAAACCAATCCGTGCGCGACCATTCACCCGCTGGATATTCCCGGGAGATTGGGTTCGACGGTTTAATTTTATTGCTATGTAAGCCTAATGTATTATTCGACTGACAGTACTATATAATCTCTGACAATATTATTCACCTTCGGTAATATTAACAGTTCCTTTAGGACGTGGCGCTTTATCTATATAAACAGAGTTATGACTTAAACTACTCACAACGATATGGCTTAATTATAATTCACATATATGGCGCATTCTTTAGGAATTGCTTCTTTAACAGACTCACTCATACACAATGCTGCACAATACTGCATACTAATCTGCCAATCTTCACTGATTTTAGTCACATATAAAAGGAACACAGGCTGACTCATGTAGGGTCTATCAAATAACATTAGATTCACTTCAAACCACTTTAACATAAGTCACAATCGTTATTGGTAACCTTTCTCTCTTACCTTCGGTATATCAAGAATATTGGGTTGCGGGGTTATTTATCGTTATTCCAAATATAATAATTCATCAACCATATTATGAAGAACTGACAGTAAATAGCAGTATAAAACAACAACTGAACAGTTAGGTAGATCGGTACGTCAGTACCGGTATGTCAGTATGTCCGCAGTTAAAGGATATATGCCCTTTATAATTAAACCTACTAGTGTAAGACTAAAAAACAGTACA
>JAUCBJ010006141.1:0-17699 GCA_032718475.1 Nemertoderma westbladi | reverse complement strand
TTCATTTCTTGTGGGACTCTTGTTGTTCGGTACATGTCTACTATGATGGGATAGATGAGCTTTAAACACTCAGGTATTTTAAAGACCTCAGGGGGAACACCATCTACTCCACTGGCACGATTGGTCTTAATGCTCTTTGCAGCAGCCTTCACTTATGCAAAGGAGATATCGCCAATGGGAATATCTGGGAGTACAGACTCAGACACTTTTACTTCTATAAAGTTATCAGGCAATACCCTGTCATTATTTAGGCTGGGCTTTCCAACCATTGAGGCGATCGGCTGGTGATTCAGCCTTAACCTTGGTGGTTGGTTGGCTTTTCCGACCAGTAAGCAAGTCGATCGATTTCCATGCCTGGGATGATTGCCTGCTGTCGTCAGCATCATTGATGGCATCAACCTGTTTCAGTTTCAGTTTCAGTTTCAGTTTATTTATTTATTTCACTAATATATATATAAAGTACATACAATATACATAACAAAAAAAAAATTTCAATCAAAATTTACGTATTTACAAACAGTTAATTTCCTCGAAATAAGTGCCGGAGCGTTAAGTTTTAAAGGTAATGTGAAATTAAAATTTAACTAGGTAATAGTGAAAAGGGCAACACAGCAATATAGCAAAGCTAGTACGTGGCTGTGCGCCGTTTAGAAGGTTATTGACGATTTTAATACAGTATATATTGTGTTCATTAGAATTACTACCGTATACGTTATATATAATTAAATTTAAAGCACCGCGTAGAAATATATGAATACATAAAAGTGACGATCCATCTGTACGAAGGCACGACATTTGAATTAAAAATTACACACAAGGAGCAAAGTTAGAAATAAAGTAAACCCAAATTATAAGTGGATAACGGAATCGACAACAACGTTAATAATACGATCCGTTAGCGACACCGCAATGACAACTGACCAAAGCACCAGACATAGACCCCGCAGTTACAGTTCATTAATTAAGTATTTTTTTAGTTTAGCAGAAAATATGTTTAATGATTGACATTCTTTAATTGAAGTAGGCAATAAATTCCACAAAAAAGGACCCTGATATTTTAGTGATCTTTGAGATACAAGAATACGAGTTGATGGAATATAGAAATTATTTTGGCTAGCCGACCGTGTTCTATGGGAATGGACAGCGTCAGTTCTAGAAAACAACCTTTTTAAATCGCTTGGACAATTACCTTTTAAAACATTATACATAAATATTAAAACCTGATATTTGTAGAGCGCGTGGATAGGTAAAATATTCAAAGATTTGTAAATAGGCACAGAGGAGGAAAATCTATCACTAAACGTGATTGCACGCAGTAATTTATTAATTTTAGTGCGGATAGGATTAATTATTGAATGGGCCGCGTTACCCCATACAATTAACCCGTAATTTATAAATGCTTTTGCTTTGGTTTATTAGCTCCTGTAGATTAACAGAGTACTGCTTATTCAGGGACCTAGGTGCAGCCTTAACTGCATTCTTAGCCGCTGTAGTCTGTTTGAGTCGGGACTCTTTCTGCGCCTTATCATTTCGGCACTTCTGAATTTTGTTGAAACAAAATTTTGTTGAAAGTTAAAACAATTAAGTATTGTTATGACGTTTTGTCGATTTTTTCCAGCCATCCCCGTGGACATTCAGACTGTTAAAATATATGAAGCTATTTTGGGTGATGCCGTTGATCTAGAATGCCGTTTCCAGGCTTGGCCCCTGTTGGACGACATAGAATGGAGCCTACCTGGTACTAACGACGATTCTTCGATACAGACAGATCAATTAAATGAAGGAATATCCACCCTAACAGTGAGTAGTAGTTATTTATATCCACCCTAACAGTGAGTAGTAGTTATTTATACATCATAGTAGACATGTACCGAACAACAAGAGTCCCACAAGAAATGAAAACAAATAAGTTGGTGCCAGTTCCCAAGAAGGGCAACCTAACACTCTATGGTTCTTTTCGGGGAATCTCATTGATCTCGATTGCTGCAAAGCTATACAATAGAATTCTATTAAATCGCATCAGGGATCCCATTGAGAGACTGCTCCGTGGAAATCAGAATGGGTTCCGTAAAGGTCGTGGGACCATGGAGCCTATTTTGGCACTTAGAAGGATAATTGAAGAATTATCCAAAAAGAAAGTCAGGCATCTGGCTGTTATCTTTGTTGACTTCTTCAAGGCCTTTGATTCAGTCTCTCGCTCACGTATGTTCAGCATACTTTCATTATATGGGATTCCTGATGAAATTATTGCAGCAATAAGATCAGTATACGATGGTTCGACAACATTTGTGTCTACTGTTGACGGTGACACAGAACCATTTGAAGTGTTATGGGGCGTCCTCCAAGGAGACACACTTGCACCATTCTTGTTCATTATTGTGGTTGACTATGTTCTATGCATGTCCTTAGATCATCATAATGATGATGGGGTGATGATAACTCCACCTACTGGCTCCAGAAGTCGAGGAAATCCTGCCAAGTACCTAACTGATCTAGACTTTGCTGATGACTTAGGAGTACTCTCAGAATCATTAGAGGGAGCCCAACGGCTCCTCAGCTCATTAGAACATGCTGCTTCTAGTGTTGGTCTTTTTATTAACTCCAGAAAGACCAAAATTCTGACAGTTAACTTTGAAAGTCCTCAGCAAGTCTCTGATCGGATGAGCATAAGCTCAAAGGATGGTATGCTTGAGCATGTGGACGACTTCTGTTACCTGGGATCATGGATCCGGAAGTCAGGTGAGGACCTTCGAATACGTAAGGGAAAGGCATGGGCAGCCTTGAATAGGCTTTCCAGGATTTGGAATTCACCAAGAATTAATCGGAAACTTAAGGTCCGATTATTTAGAGCAGCAGTAGTTCCAGTACTCCTCTACGGGAGTCCATGCTGGGCTCTAACTGCTGAGGACACCAAATCTCTGGATGGCACATTCACAAGAATGCTACGCCGGGTTCATTGTGTCAAGTACAATGCACACATCTCCAACCAGACACTATATAACATTGGAGGTGTCTCATTGGTTCCCCCAAGCTTGACACTAGAACAAAATCGCCTCCGCTTTGCAGGACATTGCTTTCGCCGTGAGGACCAGCCAGTGCATAATCTTGTACTTTGGCAGCCTCATGGAGTGAATAAGCATGGTGGACAGCCCATGACTTTCTTGAGACGCATCTTAAAGGACACTGGCCTTGAAGATGCGGATGATCTAGCAAATGTCATGGGTGATAGGGAGTTGTGGCGGTGCAATTTTGTTGACAAGCCGGCACAGCATTCCTAAAAATGCAGCTGCAATGCAGCATGCCGATCCTAGTAGTAGTAGTACTAGTAGTAGCTATCAAAATTGATAGCTTACACGTGTTCTATAACATGTATAAAAAAAGTTGAAATAACGGCTAGAGTTCCATCCTACCCCCATTTTCATTTTATACCAAAATGTACAAGTTTGTTAGCTGTTACCTTGTTTTTAGTTGTTACCTGAGTTTGTGTAAAGTGTTCTAGAACATTTCATAATAGTTTTTTTAATTATGATCTCGTACAAGTTACAGGTATACTTTGTTCTAGCACATTTTTAAAAAGTGAAACATTTATATTTTTTGTTATTTTTTTATTAATTCAATGATATTGAATTCAACGTTTCCATATACATACATACAGTATTTGATTTAATCAATAGGGTAGGTTGCTTCTACACAATGTCCCAGAATATAGTGTCGTAATTCAGTGACACGCCCCCCCCCCCCCCCCCCATTGTTTCTACAAATCTTAGTGAGATTGCATGAAATTTGAAACAGGTATAGTTACACCTCCCGACCACTTACTGGGTTAGCCAGAATTTTTAATTTTGCTTTCAATCTTTACCTACAAGCGTTTAAAAAAAAGTGTCTCCGGCGATATTACACCAGTTACACCCAAGGTTCGAAAGTGACCATTATGAGCGCTTTTTAAACCTTCGTCTTGGTCGCATTCGGAACTTCGTCCTGGAACCTCTCGCAGCCAGTTACAACGACTCTCAGTATAGTAAAGTTAATTGTAGGCCTCGTGAAACACCCACCAAAACGCAAGCTAAACATTAAAACTCTGAATGTACAATGCTCGACTAGAGTTTGATATCAGAAATTTGGATAGTATAATCAGTTTTCCGTTATACCTACATCTATCCTAATTATTATTAGGATTTAGCCTACGTTTTTTAAATAACCACGGCAAAGATAGTTAGAATATTTAGTAGTAATTAAAGGGGTATTATGCAAAATTCGAGCCTAAAAAACAAAAGTGACCCAAAACATGGTAATGCCCTGCGTTTCGTCTTCAATTTGATATAATTATTATATGATTCAATTTGTTTTCGGTAGCTCTAGTAATATAGGTATTTTACCCTTCAGCAATAAGAAAATGCCCAAAAGTATGACTTCTTATATCAGCTGATCGATGTATTCCAGAATGTAATGAGCAGGCGTTATATTACGACGGCCTTAGATAGATAGATAGATTTATTTATACATTATGTAAAAACAATAACAAATACACGAAACATTGTACCGGTATAAAGGTATTATCCAACATAACATATAGGATTACCCCTAAAGCTTTGCAGCTTATTTCCAAGGGGGTCCTTTATGTTACTTGGTTACAAATACAATATTACACTACGCTAACCTAAAACCCATATAAAACGTAATTACACTATGTACATGTACAACTTTACCGAGAGCGTGACATTGTCCGACTCAACGATAAAGATGTAATGTACAGAACAATTTATTATAAAACGTAATTACAGTATAAATAGTGAATAATTAATAAACTAATAACTTACTGTAGGACTATTGTACCTATTTTTACATTGCACACGGAGGTGAGATTTAACTGCAGATTTAAAAGAATGTCGATTATCTAGGTTTTTAATTTCATTAGGCAGAGCGTTCCAATTTTTAATGCCGTTAAAAAAGAAAGTATCAGACTCTAAGGATTTACAATTCGGGAGGTAGAAGTTTGAAGCACTAGCTCTGGTACTGTAAGAGTGTGTATCGTGTACTCTGTTGAATTTTTGTTTTAGGTAATTGGGACATTTACCATTATACACTTTATGCACATGGTTAAGGCGTAGCTGCTTAACTCTACTATCTAAGTTAAGTAGTCCAGATTCAGAAAAGTCATCTGAATTAATTATATCTTGAGATATCATCTCGAGGTAGTATCTATGGAAACTAATAAACTAATTAAAATTAATTTAGTTTTATTCGATGCAGTAATTTTTACTTTGATGTTAATGAAACATAAGGAATACATTAATTAAAGAACTACGTTTCACTTAAGTACTGTACTTACTGTTCGTAATCAGTCAGCTGGCTGGAATTGTGAAATTGACACAAACTTCAAAGATGCGCTTCTTGATTTCATGAAGCTGTCAAAAGTCAACCGTTCTTAGTATAGGAGCTTAACACAATCTTTATGCAAACAGAATCACATTAACTCACCAGTGCTACGACCTACCAGACATTGTCATTATGCCAAGAGATGCGCCTCAAATTACAATTTTGCAACGAGCAGGGTCCCCAACCCAACGTATGCAACCAAGAGAGCGTGTGCTACCAGCTCCCCTTGTGCAACCAGAAGGGCTTCTAACTCCTCTAATGCAACCAAGAGAGCGAGAGCTACCGGGTCTCCTTGTGCAACCAGAAGGACTTCTAACTCCTCTAATGCAACCAAGAGAGCGAGAGCCACCAGCACCCGTTATGCAACCGGGAGAGCATCCAATTCCTCTCATGCAACCACCACGAAGGCTTCTATCTCCCGCCATGCAACCAAGATGGCTTATTCCAACTCCAGTTTTACAACCGAGAGAGCTTCCAACTACATATGTGCAACCAGGAGGGCTTCTATCTCCCTTCATGCAACCAAGTGAGCTTCAAACTCCAGTTATACAACAGAGAGAGCTTACAACTACCTATGTGCAACCAGGAGAGCTTCTATCTCCCATCATGCAACCAAGGTGGTTTATTCCAACTCCAGTTACACAACCGAGAGAGCTTCCAACTACCTACATACAACCAGGAGGGCTTCTATCTCCCTTCATGCAACCAAGTGTACTTCAAACTCCAGTTATACAACCGAGAGAGCTTACAACTACCTATGTGCAACCAGGAGGGCTTCTATCTCCCTTCATGCAACCAAGTGAGCTTCAAACTCCAGTTATACAACCGAGAGAGCTTCCAACTACCTACATACAACCAGGAGGGCTTCTATCTCCCTTCATGCAACCAAGTGTACTTCAAACTCCAGTTATACAACCGAGAGAGCTTACAACTACCTATGTGCAACCAGGAGGGCTTCTATCTCCCATCATGCAACCAAGATGGCTTATTCCAACTCCAGTTATATAACCGAGAAAGCTTCCACCTACCTATATACAAGCAGGAGGGCTTCTATCTCCCATCATGCAACCATGTGAGCTTCAAACTCCTTATACGCCACAAGGGGAACTTCCAACTCACTATAATATGCAACCGGGAGTAGAACATAGTCAACAATTCTTTATGCCAATACACCCTACCAGTATTCAACAGGGTCTACGTCAAGCCCTCACCCAAACACACCCAAATGCTCTTTCTACACAAACAGAAGGTTCGCTAAGGCAGTGGTATCCACCACAGAGAGACATATATCCTTAACACTACCATTTCTAAATAATATACACACAGACCCACAAATACTAAATGCTCGTACCAAAAATATAAAAATACCAAGGACCTATAACAGCTACGGACACAACAGTTTATTAATTTCACTTATCAAATTATGGAACTCAACTGATATCAAACTGAAACAAATTCAATCTCATAAGGAATACTACACAACAACAAAGAAAAAGTATTACGAACTACACATGCGCTATGATGAAATCACATAATTAATTAAAACAACGCTGCACGGGAACTTGGTCTCACTTTTAATGTTCACCCAGTGTAAGATAGTTTATTGAAGCGTCAAATAACATTATTGTGCTATATTCTGAATATTTGGTACGGTACATTACTGTATTCTAGCTACATATAGGATTGTATTGTATGTTGTATTTATTTTAAAGTACTTGTAGGTACTGTAGGAGTGTACAATAGACCAGCCCCTGCTGGACTGAATCCTGATGCTACTTACGGTCTTCAATTATCAGCTGGTATATTATCGTACTGTGCTGCCTCACTATAATTGTATTATTGGGCACCACTGTGGAGTGGGTCACCATTTAAATTTTTTTTTATTGTGTATTTTAACCGATATTATAAGTGTACTAAGTTTATTTAAATATTGTTTCCAACTACAACACAATTCTAGATACTTTCGTGATAATAACATCCATGTTAATAAGAGTCGCAGGATCCAGTCTATTAAAGACAGAAAGCTTCTATTCCAGTATAGTTATAATAAAACAAATGGTCATCGGTATGTCACATGTGTTTCAATAGAGGATGATGATTCATGTGAGATAGCTAAAAAGATTAACCTTAACCAAGCTGGAGAAAGCGAACGTTTGCAAACGTATAAGTATGATATGCTATAGGATGGTAAAACATACAAAGGACAAGTACAATTAGTTATAAAAGATGAGAGTTGGTTTACTGTACCGATAATTAGCGGATTGCCACTTTGCAGTTGTTATTCTTTATTAACTGTGCCTTCTAACATGCACATTAATGGACTCCAAAAGAAGCTGAAAAATTATGACTACATTAGATTCCAGATCCACTCTTATTATATACACACCAGACGAGAAGAAGCCTTAGTAGTAACCGTGGAGGGAGACTTTAAATGCCGGGCCGCACGGATGGTAAACAGGAACACAAATAGTATTGAAGAAAACAAACCACACAATATTGAAGATGCCCATACCTTGTATGAAGAAAGAATATATACTGGCATATACAATAGTGCCTTATTCAAGTATGAAGCAGAATATTATGGATATATAATTCCGAAAATTGATGAGAATTTACTGTGTAAATGTTACAGAATATTAGTTCATCGTGAAATGATTGAACAATTTATGAATGAAGAGAAAACGTTAGGAGTGAAAACCATTCAATTTCAGTTCCGATTTGACGAAATAAAAAAACAAAGGATAGCAACATCGATGCAGGTCATTTAAATGGAAGAGGAGAGTCATATACGATGCACATGAGTATTCTAAATTTTCATAAAATATATAATTAAATATGATTTTGGCGACTAATAAAATAAGATATTGTTGCAAGTTGTTGTATCTCCATAAACTCTTTACATACTTTTTTAAATTTTTATACAGAATAAAATAGTCCTTTTATCGAAATTTACTCACCTCACATCTTAAATGGTCTCAAAATAGGTTTCATCTTCCCTTTTGGTCATATCGTGATCAGGTTCAACATGCTGGGTGTTAATTCTCCTTATTTTGTTTTGTCATGCTGGAGTGATTCTGGAGTGATCTACTGAAGTGATTCCCGCACTGCAAGAGTAGCACTGTTTGCCATTTGCAGGACATCGACTTGCAGGATGGTCCGATGCACATGCCTTACATTTTTCTGGTTGGCTGTTATATTTTCCCTCTCTTGTTTGGGGAAGATCCATTCTTTGGTTTCGAATGCTGTATTTGCCCTGGGGTTTCAATTTCATAATTGTCAGTGTATCAATTAGATAGTCTAGTTAATTTTCGTCATCATTCTGGAAGGATTCATTGTTGCTGATGCGCTTTATTCAGGAATGTGTTGTATCTCCTAGGTTATAGCTCCTTATCTTCCAGTCTCTCGTGCTTGGCCCCATCTGACAAGGGTTTCCAAGTCAGGATCCTCAGCCAGAGATTTTATCTTTCAGTCTGGAATCCGTCATGCCATATATTGCTGCACCTTTACTCACTGCATATTTAACACCATATTTGTGTCTGTATGGTTGAGTATCAAAATTTAGAATGTATGCCTTTTTATCCAACTGTTTTTATGAATTCCATCATCCTTGACTACCCTGTTTTGTGGTTAAGAGGTTGTATATAGCCATGGTTCTATTCACCATTCTCGTCATTTCAGCTTTGGTTTTGTCTATGATCTGTTTGTAGGAATCTGCTCATTGAGTCGCCATTGTGCCTGTTGAGGAGCATCTTCGAAGTGGACCTTGGCGTCAGTCTTCATAAACTCGACGAGATCCGAACCACCCCAAGATTTTAATAGTATAATTTTAGATGAGTCATTTGTAGTTCCAATGTAGATTATCCAGTTCTCCGCTTCATTGAACCATTCGTCAAAATGTTTGTGTCGAGTCAGTTTATCAGATCCAAGAGTATATGGTTTTATGGATCCAAGAGCTGCCGGATCATGTTGTTGAACATTTGCTCCTGCAGTACCTGCTAACGTAGCCAGTAGTATTTTGAATTGTTCATTAGTAAAAGTCGCCATAATTTCTCCTACTGATGTGAGTTGTTGTTTTTACCAAGTAAAGCAATGTGTGTCGTCTGTCCAAAGTATCGCCTGTAGAATGGAGAACAAATGTGGTGTGTATCGCCGTCGGTCAGAGTTTACCTCGCCTTGGTGTCGTTTAACTAAGAATAAGTGTCGCTTGTCCGAAGTATCGCCTGTAGGATGAAGGATAAACGCGATGTGTATCGCCATCGGTCAGAGTTTACCTCGCCTTGGTGTCGTTTAACTAAGAATAAGTGTCGCTTGTCCGAAGTATCACCTGTAGGATGAAGGATAAACATGGTGTGTATCACTGTCGGTCAGAGTTTACCTCGCCTCAGTGTCGTTTAACTAAGAATAAGTGTCGCTTGTCCGAAGTATCGCCTGTAGAATGGAGAACAAATGTGGTGTGTATCGCCATCGGTCAGAGTTTACCTCGCCTTGGTGTTGTTTAACTAAGAATAAGTGTCGCTTGTCCGAAGTATCACCTGTAGGATGAAGGATAAACATGGTGTGTATCACCGTCGGTCAGAGTTTACCTCGCCTCAGTGTCGTTTAACTAAGAATAAGTGTCGCTTGTCCGAAGTATCACCTGTAGGATGAAGGATAAACATGGTGTGTATCACCGTCGGTCAGAGTTTACCTCGCCTCAGTGTCGTTTAACTAAGAATAAGTGTCGCTTGTCCGAAGTATCGCCTGTAGGATGAAGGATAAACGCGATGTGTATCGCCGTCGGTCAGAGTTTACCTCGCCTCAGTGTCGTTTAACTAAGAATAAGTGTTGCTTGTCCGAAGTATCGCCTGTAGGATGAAGGATAAACGCGATGTGTATCGCCGTCGGTCAGAGTTTACCTCGCCTCGGTGTCGTTTAACTAAGAATAAGTGTCGCTTGTCCGAAGTATCGCCTGTAGGATGAAGGATAAACGCGATGTGTATCGCCGTCGGTCAGAGTTTACCTCGCCTTGGTGTCGTTTAACTAAGAATAAGTGTCGCTTGTCCGAAGTATCACCTGTAGGATGAAGGATAAACATGGTGTGTATCACCGTCGGTCAGAGTTTACCTCGCCTCAGTGTCGTTTAACTAAGAATAAGTGTCGCTTGTCCGAAGTATCGCCTGTAGGATGAAGGATAAACGCGGTGTGTATCGCCGTCGGTCAGAGTTTACCTCGCCTTGGTGTCGTTTAACTAAGAATAAGTGTCGCTTGTCCGAAGTATCGCCTGTAGGATGAAGGATAAACATGGTGTGTATCA
The DNA here is from genome assembly GCA_032718475.1 of Nemertoderma westbladi. NCBI lineage: Eukaryota > Metazoa > Xenacoelomorpha > Nemertodermatida > Nemertodermatidae > Nemertoderma > Nemertoderma westbladi. Next base: position 7,030 of record JAUCBJ010006141.1, on the reverse strand, counting down.
CCGTCGGTCAGAGTTTACCTCGCCTCAGTGTCGTTTAACTAAGAATAAGTGTCGCTTGTCCGAAGTATCGCCTGTAGGATGAAGGATAAACATGGTGTGTATCACCGTCGGTCAGAGTTTACCTCGCCTCAGTGTCGTTTAACTAAGAATAAGTGTCGCTTGTCCGAAGTATCACCTGTAGGATGAAGGATAAACATGGTGTGTATCACCGTCAGTCAGAGTTTACCTCGCCCCAGTGTCGTTTAACTAAGAATAAGTGTCGCTTGTCCGAAGTATCGCCTGTAGGATGAAGGATAAATGCGATGTGTATCGCCGTCGGTCAGAGTTTACCTCGCCTCGGTGTCATTTAACTAAGAATAAGTGTCGCTTGTCCGAAGTATCGCCTGTAGGATGAAGGATAAACGCGATGTGTATCGCCGTCGGTCAGAGTTTACCTCGCCTTGGTGTCGTTTAACTAAGAATAAGTGTCGCTTGTCCGAAGTATCACCTGTAGGATGAAGGATAAACATGGTGTGTATCACTGTCGGTCAGAGTTTACCTCGCCTCAGTGTCGTTTAACTAAGAATAAGTATCGCTTGTCCGAAGTATCGCCTGTAGAATGGAGAACAAATATGGTGTGTATCGCCATCGGTCAGAGTTTACCTCGCCTTGGTGTTGTTTAACTAAGAATAAGTGTCGCTTGTCCGAAGTATCACCTGTAGGATGAAGGATAAACATGGTGTGTATCACCGTCGGTCAGAGTTTACCTCGCCTCAGTGTCGTTTAACTAAGAATAAGTGTCGCTTGTCCGAAGTATCACCTGTAGGATGAAGGATAAACATGGTGTGTATCACCGTCGGTCAGAGTTTACCTCACCTCAGTGTCGTTTAACTAAGAATAAGTGTCGCTTGTCCGAAGTATCGCCTGTAGGATGAAGGATAAACGCGATGTGTATCGCCGTCGGTCAGAGTTTACCTCGCCTCAGTGTCGTTTAACTAAGAATAAGTGTTGCTTGTCCGAAGTATCGCCTGTAGGATGAAGGATAAACGCGATGTGTATCGCCGTCGGTCAGAGTTTACCTCGCCTCGGTGTCGTTTAACTAAGAATAAGTGTCGCTTGTCCGAAGTATCGCCTGTAGGATGAAGGATAAACGCGATGTGTATCGCCGTCGGTCAGAGTTTACCTCGCCTTGGTGTCGTTTAACTAAGAATAAGTGTCGCTTGTCCGAAGTATCACCTGTAGGATGAAGGATAAACATGGTGTGTATCACCGTCGGTCAGAGTTTACCTCGCCTCAGTGTCGTTTAACTAAGAATAAGTGTCGCTTGTCCGAAGTATCGCCTGTAGGATGAAGGATAAACGTGGTGTGTATCGCCGTCGGTCAGAGTTTACCTCGCCTTGGTGTCGTTTAACTAAGAATAAGTGTCGCTTGTCCGAAGTATCGCCTGTAGGATGAAGGATAAACATGGTGTGTATCACCGTCGGTCAGAGTTTACCTCGCCTCAGTGTCGTTTAACTAAGAATAAGTGTCGCTTGTCCGAAGTATCGCCTGTAGGATGAAGGATAAACATGGTGTGTATCACCGTCGGTCAGAGTTTACCTCGCCTCAGTGTCGTTTAACTAAGAATAAGTGTCGCTTGTCCGAAGTATCACCTGTAGGATGAAGGATAAACATGGTGTGTATCACCGTCAGTCAGAGTTTACCTCGCCTCAGTGTCGTTTAACTAAGAATAAGTGTCGCTTGTCCGAAGTATCGCCTGTAGGATGAAGGATAAATGCGATGTGTATCGCCGTCGGTCAGAGTTTACCTCGCCTCGGTGTCATTTAACTAAGAATAAGTGTCGCTTGTCCGAAGTATCGCCTGTAGGATGAAGGATAAACGCGATGTGTATCCCCGTCGGTCAGAGTTTACCTCGCCTTGGTGTTGTTTAACTAAGAATAAGTGTCGCTTGTCCGAAGTATCACCTGTAGGATGAAGGATAAACATGGTGTGTATCACCGTCGGTCAGAGTTTACCTCGCCTCAGTGTCGTTTAACTAAGAATAAGTGTCGCTTGTCCGAAGTATCGCCTGTAGAATGGAGAACAAATGTGGTGTGTATCGCCGTCGGTCAGAGTTTACCTCGCCTTGGTGTCGTTTAACTAAGAATAAGTGTCGCTTGTCCGAAGTATCACCTGTAGGATGAAGGATAAACATGGTGTGTATCACTGTCGGTCAGAGTTTACCTCGCCTCAGTGTCGTTTAACTAAGAATAAGTATCGCTTGTCCGAAGTATCGCCTGTAGAATGGAGAACAAATATGGTGTGTATCGCCATCGGTCAGAGTTTACCTCGCCTTGGTGTTGTTTAACTAAGAATAAGTGTCGCTTGTCCGAAGTATCACCTGTAGGATGAAGGATAAACATGGTGTGTATCACCGTCGGTCAGAGTTTACCTCGCCTCAGTGTCGTTTAACTAAGAATAAGTGTCGCTTGTCCGAAGTATCACCTGTAGGATGAAGGATAAACATGGTGTGTATCACCGTCGGTCAGAGTTTACCTCACCTCAGTGTCGTTTAACTAAGAATAAGTGTCGCTTGTCCGAAGTATCGCCTGTAGGATGAAGGATAAACGCGATGTGTATCGCCGTCGGTCAGAGTTTACCTCGCCTCAGTGTCGTTTAACTAAGAATAAGTGTTGCTTGTCCGAAGTATCGCCTGTAGGATGAAGGATAAACGCGATGTGTATCGCCGTCGGTCAGAGTTTACCTCGCCTCGGTGTCGTTTAACTAAGAATAAGTGTCGCTTGTCCGAAGTATCGCCTGTAGGATGAAGGATAAACGCGATGTGTATCGCCGTCGGTCAGAGTTTACCTCGCCTTGGTGTCGTTTAACTAAGAATAAGTGTCGCTTGTCCGAAGTATCACCTGTAGGATGAAGGATAAACATGGTGTGTATCACCGTCGGTCAGAGTTTACCTCGCCTCAGTGTCGTTTAACTAAGAATAAGTGTCGCTTGTCCGAAGTATCGCCTGTAGGATGAAGGATAAACGTGGTGTGTATCGCCGTCGGTCAGAGTTTACCTCGCCTTGGTGTCGTTTAACTAAGAATAAGTGTCGCTTGTCCGAAGTATCGCCTGTAGGATGAAGGATAAACATGGTGTGTATCACCGTCGGTCAGAGTTTACCTCGCCTCAGTGTCGTTTAACTAAGAATAAGTGTCGCTTGTCCGAAGTATCGCCTGTAGGATGAAGGATAAACATGGTGTGTATCACCGTCGGTCAGAGTTTACCTCGCCTCAGTGTCGTTTAACTAAGAATAAGTGTCGCTTGTCCGAAGTATCACCTGTAGGATGAAGGATAAACATGGTGTGTATCACCGTCAGTCAGAGTTTACCTCGCCTCAGTGTCGTTTAACTAAGAATAAGTGTCGCTTGTCCGAAGTATCGCCTGTAGGATGAAGGATAAATGCGATGTGTATCGCCGTCGGTCAGAGTTTACCTCGCCTCGGTGTCATTTAACTAAGAATAAGTGTCGCTTGTCCGAAGTATCGCCTGTAGGATGAAGGATAAACGCGATGTGTATCCCCGTCGGTCAGAGTTTACCTCGCCTTGGTGTTGTTTAACTAAGAATAAGTGTCGCTTGTCCGAAGTATCACCTGTAGGATGAAGGATAAACATGGTGTGTATCACCGTCGGTCAGAGTTTACCTCGCCTCAGTGTCGTTTAACTAAGAATAAGTGTCGCTTGTCCGAAGTATCGCCTGTAGAATGGAGAACAAATGTGGTGTGTATCGCCGTCGGTCAGAGTTTACCTCGCCTTGGTGTCGTTTAACTAAGAATAAGTGTCGCTTGTCCGAAGTATCACCTGTAGGATGAAGGATAAACATGGTGTGTATCACCGTCGGTCAGAGTTTACCTCGCCTCAGTGTCGTTTAACTAAGAATAAGTGTCGCTTGTCCGAAGTATCACCTGTAGGATGAAGGATAAACATGGTGTGTATCACCGTCGGTCAGAGTTTACCTCGCCTCAGTGTCGTTTAACTAAGAATAAGTGTCGCTTGTCCGAAGTATCGCCTGTAGGATGAAGGATAAACGCGATGTGTATCGCCATCGGTCAGAGTTTACCTCGCCTCAGTGTCGTTTAACTAAGAATAAGTGTCGCTTGTCCGAAGTATCGCCTGTAGGATGAAGGATAAACGCGATGTGTATCGCCGTCGGTCAGAGTTTACCTCGCCTCGGTGTCGTTTAACTAAGAATAAGTGTCGCTTGTCCGAAGTATCGCCTGTAGGATGAAGGATAAACGCGATGTGTATCGCCGTCGGTCAGAGTTTACCTCGCCTTGGTGTCGTTTAACTAAGAATAAGTGTCGCTTGTCCGAAGTATCGCCTGTAGGATGAAGGATAAACATGGTGTGTATTGCCGTCGGTCAGAGTTTACCTCGCCTCGGTGTCGTTTAACTAAGAATAAGTGTCGCTTGTCCGAAGTATCGCCTGTAGGATGAAGGATAAACGCGATGTGTATCGCCGTCGGTCAGAGTTTACCTCGCCTCAGTGTCGTTTAACTAAGAATAAGTGTCGCTTGTCCGAAGTATCACCTGTAGGATGAAGGATAAACATGGTGTGTATCACCGTCGGTCAGAGTTTACCTCGCCTCAGTGTCGTTTAACTAAGAATAAGTGTCGCTTGTCCGAAGTATCACCTGTAGGATGAAGGATAAACATGGTGTGTATCACCGTCGGTCAGAGTTTACCTCGCCTCAGTGTCGTTTAACTAAGAATAAGTGTCGCTTGTCCGAAGTATCGCCTGTAGGATGAAGGATAAACGCGATGTGTATCGCCGTCGGTCAGAGTTTACCTCGCCTCAGTGTCGTTTAACTAAGAATAAGTGTCGCTTGTCCGAAGTATCGCCTGTAGGATGAAGGATAAACATGGTGTGTATCACCGTCGGTCAGAGTTTACCTCGCCTCGGTGTCGTTTAACTAAGAATAAGTGTCGCTTGTCCGAAGTATCGCCTGTAGGATGAAGGATAAACGCGATGTGTATCGCCGTCGGTCAGAGTTTACCTCGCCTTGGTGTCGTTTAACTAAGAATAAGTGTCGCTTGTCCGAAGTATCGCCTGTAGGATGAAGGATAAACATGGTGTGTATTGCCGTCGGTCAGAGTTTACCTCGCCTCGGTGTCGTTAAAACTGAGAGTAGGTGTCACTTGTCCGAAGTATCGACCTAAGCAGTGATTACTCTATGTGTCGTTGGAGTTGGTATCGTTTAAACATTTAAACTTCCTAAAGAGTTTGCAGTGCAAGTTTTTTCGTCGCCAGTGTAATGAATCAAGTAGGATAGCTAAACGAATGTAGTACCCATATCAAGTAATACAAAAAATAGGTTTCAGTGAAGTATATATCAGACTTACAAAGGCCTGTATCTTAATCATTAAAAAAGGACCATGTTACAGTTTCCTATTACAAAGTACTTTTGATTTCAATAGTGCCCCCACGCTTAGGTGATCGACTTCTACTGACAAACGCTTATTTATGGCTCTTGGACTCTTGGACCTAAAGCCCTAATATGTAAGCTTTCTAGGATACAACGTCTGTCTTTTTTGTCCCCCCGTCCTATTACTTTGGCTAGTTCGAAGCAGGGCACATGGCCTGTTTTGACGTGGTGTTCTGCCAAGTCAGAGGCTTTTGCACGCTGGTGTCTGATATCCCCGTCGTGCTGTATAAGCCTGTCATCTAAGCTGTACTGGGTTTGTCCAATGTACACATGGTCACATTTTTCACAAGGGATGCTGTAGACTGTTCCATGGGGGGCGTCTTTGGCTTGTGTCCCTTAAGTAAATAAGACCCCAGTTTCCGTCCTGTCATGCAGTACGTTTCAATCCCATACAGTGTACAAAGTTTCCCTAAATTGCACGTTAATCCGTCTATATATGGGACACCTATCCTTATGTACGAAGTATCTTTAATTTTGGGTGGTGTCGGGTTGTCAAAACGTGTGTTAACACGTCGTTTTGTAATGTTTTATTAATAAATATTTACTGTTTTATTAATAAATATTTACTGTTTTATTAATAAATATTTACTGTTTTATTAATAAATATTTACTGTTTTATTAATAAATATTTACTGTTTTATTAATATATATTTACTGTTATTTTAATAAATATTTACTGTTTTATTAATATATATTTAGTGTTTTATTAATATATATTTACTGTTATTTTAATAAATATTTACTGTTTTATTAATATATATTTATTACTGTTTTATTAATATATATTTACTGTTTTATTAATAAATATTTACTGTTTTATTTATATATATTTACTGTTTTATTAATATATATTTACTGTTTTTTAAATATATATTTACTGATTTTTTAATATATATTTACCGTTTTATTAATATATATTTACTGTTTACTCCAGGTTAAAGCTGTTTCCGCTAGCGACTTTGGTGAATACATCTGTAACGCAACTAATCTCAGGGGTCACGAGAGTAGCATGGTTACACTCACCCAGACGATAGTAACCACCACGCCCCCAAACTCAGTCAGCCAAACGCAAGCCTCCGCTATGGTTACCTTGTCTATAGCTTGTCTTTATTTTTATGTTGTTAAAGACAATTAGCTAGTAATGTGTTATTCTTGTTTTTTTTATATTTTGCCACGTTTTTTAATTATGTAATTTGTTTAACTATTATTTAGACAAATTTTAGTGAAAACGTTTTGAAATTTTACTAATAATTTTAGAAACATTTAATTCAGAAAATTCACTGTTCAACTTAGTTATAAACAAACTGCTAATTTTACCCATTAAACTAAATTATTTAATTATAATGCAACAAAGAATATCTGTATTGATAGGCTGACTTTCCAAAAACTATTTTGTAGATAGCAGAGTAAAAACATTACTGAAATATCGCTTGTATGGGTTTGTTTTACATTATAGTTATATAAAGTTAATCATAAATACTGGAATTTATTATCTGAAGAGGATACAACTAATCGATAACTATTTATATTATAAACTTATAATTGGATTAAACTGAAGAGTTACTTTGGATACTTGAAATGATAACTAATT